>PITA01003165.1:0-144663 GCA_004023965.1 Spilogale gracilis
TTATTGGCAAAAATCTTCCTTTTGCCTTAGGCAAAAACTAGTGAAATCATGCCATATGAAAAAGATTATTAAATATTTTATTTTGCCTTTTTTGAAGAAAGTCATGAGCAAACATTTACAAGGTTCTTCTTTATACTGGAGTTTATTTTTATAAACCTTGGCTAAAGCACTTCGTGTTCTCCTCTTCCTAATCGTATTTCTTTAGTATGCCTTTAGTGCTTACTAAAAATTCAACAGATAATTAACCAGCCCCATTTTTCCAGGTTACATAAAAATGTGACCCTGTACACTCTGCTAACGTCTTAGTCTATTATGTGCTTGTCTTTCAATATGATCCATCATCTCAGGTGTTCTGTAAAGGTAATGTGCATGCCTTCTAGGTGAATGTGTGACTATTGCCATGTCTTGGTTCCTGAAAATTGCAGTTGTTATTCCTTCTGAAGTAACAGAACTTGAATTGAGGGGTAATAAATCACATATTTCTTACTAAAACACCATCTGAAAATATACATTTCTTTTAATGAATTGGATTAGTCCAGGAGGTATTTTTTCCTGTGTCTGATATGTTACAGTAATGGAAGTAATGTTTGAATGCCTACCATATGGTCCCAGTCACTTTATATATGTTGTCCCAGTCACTTTATATATGTTGTCTTAATTAAAGTTCCACAATAACTCATTGTTTTATGAAGTTCATCATACATGGGTTAGGTTGGGCATGCTTTTCTGAAGGCTGTAAATAACAAAACTGGTGGAATATCCTATATAGTCTATTAAAAGTATCTATTTCAAAATTACAAACAATGTATATGATGGACATTTTCCCCCTAATCAACCTGGTATAAACTGTGACTTCTAATGTACAGTCACAGATGCCCAGTTCATAAGTCATTTTCATTTTGCTTCTGAAGTTAGTTTAGGGAGGTGTGAGGAAAAGAGATGGGTTGGATAACTTAATTCAGTATAATAATCTGTGAAATTCAAATAATAGTCTCAAGAGTTCATATGCTCACCCCACATTTGTTCTAAGGAGACCCGTCCAAGGCTTGGGAAACAGAGAAAAAAACATGTTTGAGTATCCTGCCTCAAGCACTCCAGAGCAGAAAAAAAGCCAGAGAAGTGAGACCCAGTAAAAAAAAAAAATTTTTTTTTTTGAGAATCACTGGAGAGACCAAACAACTATCCAAAGCCAGGAGTGGGGGCCAAAAAGGAAAATGGAAACAAGCACACAAATGGAGTGAAATGTGAACAGATAGATACGCATCTGGGTTGATTTCTAGCCCTTGAATTTTACCAATTCCATATTGTGCTTACACCAGAGATGGGCACAGAACTTTGTCTTAATGGTTCAAAGCTGACTCTACATAAGGCATCTATCTTCAAGTGGCTTTAGGACTTTTGGTTCTCTTGTTCTATAGATCATTAATTGGCACACTATTACTCATAAGCCAAAACTGGCTCTCCACCTTTTGTGTAAATAAAGTTTGATTGGAACACTGCCCCACCCACTCATTTCCTTATTTTTTATGGCTGCTTTCCCACTACAATGGCAGAATTGAGCACTTGTGACAAAGTCTAAAATATTCATGATAGAGTTCTTTACATAAAATGTTTGCTGACTCCTGCTGTAAAGAAATCTTGTAATAGGATACCAAATGTCCTCATTTGGATCCTCTGATCATAGATAAAGATATATAGATAAATGTACACATATGTGTATATGTGTATATAGTGCATATATGTGTGTGTGTGTGTGTTTTAGTGGAAACTTCCTTCCATTTGCTAAGATTTTTCTTGACCCAGAACAGCTACTATGCTTTCTATCAAATTTCACTTTTAGTGTCTATAAAAATTTTCCAGATTTTGACAAATAGCTTATAGTTTTCAAAATACAAGGTCCATGTTTGGAAGCAGTATCAAATGTTTTTTTCATCAACTTTCAAAATTGTGATTTTATTGAAACATTCATGAGTTGTGAATGAATTTTTTGGTTATATCTTAAATATCTGAGTGATTAAAACTTTTTACTGCTATTATCTTTAAGCTGATTTAGCATGCAGTCATCATGGATATTAAATAGTTTCTTATTTTCCTGATATCATTACCATCGTTTTCACAATGCTTGCTTATATTTTGGGGGGATCTGTTGATATTTAAGGTCATGCAATTGAGAAATGACTCATTATCTATGACTTTGAGACCAAGAAATGTTGTGCATCAAATTTAACCCATATAAGACATTAATGAACCTTATATTGACCTAGACCCTTGTAGATATGCTTCCATATGGCAGTTTTGATCTTGTCAAGATTCAGAGATACCCAGTAGACAGAGAAGACCAGATGGGAAGGAGCTATGCTGACTTGATATAATTAATCTTCTTGGGATTCAAGCATAAGAATAAAAACCATAATAAAGATTGTATATAGTTTGAATTAGTTTATATAGTCTCTTATTAAATATGTATGATTCCTTTCTGCTTCTAAGTATGATGGAGTGGTGGCACAAGATTTGTACTCCAATCATAAACCAGATCTGAACAAAATGTAAGAATGAAATCATATAAAATGCAGCACAAGACTGATCCCTAAGACAGGAAGGGGAAGAAGGCAGCAAGCCCTATGATTGTCTTGGAATTCTGTATGAGACATTTTCCAGACAACAGTGTAGGGGCGGAAATATAAGCAAAGGGCAAGACCTCTGTTGAGGACACAAGGTTCAGTTTGGTGAACCTGAAACATCTGGAGTTTGATGAGTAGAGTACAGGAGAAAAGGGAACTATGCTGAGAAAGAGCTCCAGAAATGTATAAAGGGTCACCTTGAGTCTTTAGCAAAATACTCAACTGTTCATGTGTAGGGTGGGACTCCCTGAGGTCAGCAAAAGAAAAAAAAACACTGGTGAAAGAATAACTGCCTGGTTTTAAGTGGAACAATTTCCAGAGCACTCACAAGCCTGAGAGACATTCAAATTCCAACTGCGTAAAGTGACAGGAGCTCATTAAAACTGTGACATTTCCTGGATATCAAAGAAGGGTCACAAATTAACGATTATTCTAGACCTGCCTAGAAAAGTTTTGAAGTAAGACTCAAAGGACAAAACATAATGCTGGCCTGAAAAAAAATAATTAAAAAAGTTGATGCTTTTTAAAAAGAACTAAAAGTCCAAATACTCAGCAAAATTTTAAAATTACCATAATTTTCACAATGCTTATATTTTGGGGGATCTGTTGATATTTAAGGTCTGATCAAAAATTACTTCACATGCATAGTCCAGTAAAGAGTGTAGGGAAAAATGTAATTCATGACCAGAAAAAAAAATCAATAAAAACAGACCTAGAAATGACAGAGATGATAGGACTTGGAGATAGCCATCATGAATATATTCAGTGGTTTAAAGGAAAAATGTGAGCATCAAAGTAGATAAATAGAATTTATGAGAGGACAGCCAGTTGTATCTTCTAGAAATAAAAATAAATAATAAAGAAAATTCATTGGTTGTGCTTAATAGCAGATTAGACACTCCAAGAGAAAAAACTGATAAGCTTGAAGACATTGCAGTATAAGAGAAACAATCCAAACTAAGGCACAAAGAGAAAAAACTATGAAAATAATAAAAGGAGACCCAGGGTTTTGTAGGACAGTATCAAGCAGTCTAACATACATGTTGAAGTTCAGAAGAAGAGGGGGAAACAAGAAATATTTGAAGGAATGGTGTCCAAAATTTGTTCACATTTTGGATGTATAAACTCAAAAAGCCAAGAAGCTTAATGAGCCACAAACAGGATTAACACAAAACTATAACCAGGCACATTTTAATAACATTTTTGAAACCAGTGATGAACAAAAAAAAAATTTTAAAGCAGACAGAAAAAGGTGTATTAAACAAAGGAAGGCAGAGATATAACTTGTTACTAATGAGAATTTGGTAATAATTCTAACCAGAAGACAATTGAACAACATCATTAAAGTGCTAAAAGAAATACACAATTGAGTTACAGTTCTATATACAGTGAAGATATTCTTACAAATAAAAGTACTGTAATTTTTTAGACAGATGAAATCTGAGAAAATTTATTGCCAATAGACCTGTATTTAAAGAAATACTAAAGGAGCTCAGAAATGGTATCCATGAAGCAAGTGTAAAATATTTTGCTTTACTGCTTTTTAAAATTTCTTAAATTATAATTGCTTAAATATAGCAAAAATGTCTTGAGAAACCTTGAACTTATATAAAAATAAAATTTATGATAATGAGAGCACACAGGATCAGAGGAAAAAATGGAAGACTTTATAGTATACATGATATGATATAGTCTTATTTGAAGGTAGATGTGATAAGTTAAATAGGCATATTGTCATCCTAGAACAACAACTAAGAAATAAAGCAAATAAGTATAGCAAAAAAAGCCAAGAGGCTGATGGAGAAGATTGATTGGAATCCAAAAACAAACAAACAGAAAACTCAATCCAAAAGAAAACAGAAAAAGAAGAAAAAGAATAAAGAACAGATGTGATAAGCAAAATACATTAAGACAACAGACCAAAGACAATATTGTAACATTATATGTAAATGGTCAGATAATTGAGAACCTTGCTCTATGCCTATAGTCTGATGAGCCAGTATAATTCTTGGGACCAACAGCTATTTGTGACATTTTCTTAAAAGTAGATTTTGTGATACATTGTCAGCATTGTAAATATTTGGGAATGAAGCTTTAATTTTCTTGGAAACTAATTTCAAGAAATACAAGTAAATTTTAAATATCACATGTAGCGAAATTTACTCCACACAAAACAAAAGTCACTTAAAAGAGAAGAAAGTCTTCAAAAGACTAAGATCTTTTTCCATTGGAAAAGAATTGAAGAAAAACTGTAAACATTTGAGCGCTGAGGATGGAAGATGTGGGCATGTATTCTGGTTACAAAATGGCCCCGAAGTAACAAGGTGACCTTGTCTGTGTCATTTCTCTTTCCAGATATTTGGTTACCTCTTCTGTAAAATGAGGGGGGAGTCTGTAGATATTTGGGGACCAAAAATCATTTTAAAGCATAATTAACATATCATTAATGACCTAGTATTTTTAAAATGTATTTCTTTTTTTATTATCCATTTGGCTTCAGGAATTAGAAAAGGAAAGCCTCACAGAGTGAGATATATTTAATCCTGGTGCCATTATGTACTTCAGAGATTTGGCTTTTGCTAATGAAGCATAGGGCTTTTGAATTCAGAACTCTTTTTTTTTTTTTTTAAAGGTTTTATTTATTTGACAGAGAGAAACACAGCCAGAGAGGGAACACAAGCAGGGGGAGTGAGAGAGGGAGAAGCAGGCTTCCCACTGAGCAGGGAGCCCGATGTGGGACTCGATCCTTGGTCTCCGGGATCATGACCTGAGCTGAAGGCAGTTGCTTAACCAACTGAGCCACCCAGGAGCCCCGAATTCAGAACTCTTTTCTCCCTGAACTATTCTCCATCTCATTTTCAAATGTCTTTCTAGCTCCCATTTTCTTTGTGTTCTTGGCATCCATGTTTGACCTCACTAGACCTTGCTTGTGAATCTTTTCTACATCCTATCTTCCACTGATCTAAATGCCATATTCTGGTAAACCAGGTATTCTGACTTCAGTCCTAATGTTTAGCTGCAGCTCACCCCTAGTCCATAATCCCTCTTTCTGGCTTCTCATCAGCTAGGATATTTAAAAAACAAAATGAGACAAAAAAGTAAAAACAAAAAAAGAAGCCATGGACTGTCAGCACTTGGAGCCTAGAAAGCCTAGTCCTTTTTCCAAGATCCATTTAGAACATGACTCCTAAAGTTCTAATTAGAAGATACTTGAGAAGGAGGGGTGCCTGGCCAGCTCAGTTGGAGGAGCTTGTGACTCTTGATCTTGGGGTCATGAGTTTGGGCCCTACACGGGGTGTGGTGTGTAGAGATTACTAAAACAAACCTAGAAATAAAAGGGAGGTACTTTAGAAAGGTAAAAAGGGATCCAAAAACAAGCAAGTTGAATGCTGGGATAAAAACAGATTCCTCAACTCTAGGACGTTCTAGAATCTTCCATATGGTAAGGAGGATTGTGAAGAGTCAATAAAATTCAAGCTCCACAATTTTATAATGGGTGACTAACATTTAAATCCGATGGGGTTATGGATTAAAAGAAAACAAAGAAACTTGTGAAATTATAACTTAACTCTTTCCTCACTGTCAAAAACAAAAATAGTAACCATGATGTTAATAATTACTACCAAGGCTTGTTTTTAGAAGGGCAAGGCCTAGGAATGACTTCACCAATAATAATGTCTCTTTTCTCAGAAACTCCAGAGAAATGTACAACTTTAATTTTCTGTCTAAAATCTTTTGGTATTCTAACCACTCACTAGGTTCTTTACTTACTGAGGGCCCAAATGCTGTCTCCTTCACTTTTGTAATGAAGAAGGCAGAGGCATAGAGATTATTTATCACTATTGAACATTTGTCTCTTCTATCTCCCCAACTGGAGTTCCTTTCCTTTGAAGCCCACCATTAATCTACCTAAAATAGCACAATTATAGGCCCAAAAGGTAGTACAATTGTAGAACTTTAAAGCCAACAGAGACCAGAATATTTCAGAATTGTTGGGGCTAAAATGGAGGCAGATTAACTAAGATTCAGAGTTTATTTTCAGAAAAGATTTTTACGTTTTGTCAGATTCAGTGTTGGTGGCTTAGATTTGAGTCTTTCTAGAGGTAAGGATTTTAAAAACATGAACTAGTTCTTCATTTGTGGATAGAAAATTCATTTTATAGAGGAGTCTTCATTCGGAGCTTTCCTCTGCCTACAGTAACATTAGATGAGAAACCTTCAGCATGTCCATTCATGTTAGCAGAATCAAAAACTTTATTTCTAGATATTGAAAGCTTTGCTTCTTGTGTTAAGTGGAAAGGACAGTATATATACCATGATGAGAATGATTTTGCTTATGCTTTGTAATGATGGAAAATGTATATACCCATGAAATATCTAACAAAACGTACTTGTGCTGTTTGGAAGCAAGAAGGACATTTCCTCCTGGTTTTGAATAATTTTAATGATCTCAAACCCATTCTGTTCATTTTTCCTCTCCATTTCCTTTCACGTTAATGAGGGGAAGCTTTTAAAGGACTAATTCAACACTGATGAAATTAAAAGAAGCAGTTAAACTTCATGAATTGAATATGTAAAAACATAGTAACCATTATAGACTTATCTTACCAAAGTGATCAGACTTTTTTAAATGTGATGGAGTGTAGGACTCAAGCCTATGATATATCACATATCCACCCTCATTTTAAAATACCAGAGTGACAATATGTTTGCTAATTCTTATTACATGGCACATTTAACAAAATACATTTAACAAAATACAAAATCATTAAAAAAAGATTTTTGGAACAAACAAAAGAGTAAACTGTCTAGATGCTCACTTTTTCCTTAAACTCAGAGAAAAGATTTGATATATGAAAATTGATCGAGGTAAAAGAACATAGAAAATATATGAAGAATTGGCAATTTACTAAGAGGTAGCTTTGTGCATCAAGTCACAAATGATACAAATGTTGATGTAAAATAAGGTACAAGAAAGTCTGCTTCTTGGTTTCTGAAGAGGACCTAAGTAGCACAGATCAACCAGCACATGCATGGTGTTTAAAAATCAGTTTGTCCTTTGCCCACATTGATGTCAGAGGGATGGCCTGCTATGACATAGCACAAATAAAACAGTATAACTGGTGGGTTTGTGTCTTCTTAGAAGCCCATAGGGCCGCATTTATACACCTTGCATTGAGTAGTTGGTGACATCCTGAATGAAGGGACTTAATTTACTATGCTGAGTAAAGGTGTTCTTAATGTATCTATCACCAGTATGCTTGTGCCTTGTTTTTCTTGGAGAGTGCAAAAATAGATTTTATACTTAAAATATATTACATACATATGCGCACACACACGCGCGCGCGCACACATACAGTTTGACCAACCATAAGATATTTCAGGTCATAATTGAGACCCATCTCTCTCCTGTTGGCTTCATTATTTTCCATTATTTTGTCTTCTATCTCAGTAATTCATGCCTCTGCTTCTTCCACTCTGTGGGTCATTGCATCAAGCCTATTTCCAATCTTATTTATTATATTTCTCACTTGTGATAGATTCTTTTTTAACTCTTGTCTCCATGGTAGGGGTCTGTCTGATGCCTTTTCTCAAACTCAGTGTATATCTTTATGATTATTGCTTTAAATTCTCCATCAGGCATGTTACTTACATTCACTTAGGTCTTTGGCCATGGTTTTGTTATTTCATTTGGGATAAATTCCTCTGTCTTGGCATTTTGTCTCTGTCTCTGCCTTCTTCTGTGTGTTTGGAAAGCCAGTTGTGTTTCCTGTTCCTGAAAGTAATGACCTTAGGAAGAAGAGGTTATGTAGTGCCCAGGGCCTGATGCTTCAAGAGTTCTCCAGTGTGTGCTGTAGGGATTCTGCTATTGTGTTGTGGCTGCTCTATCCTTCAGGACAGTCATCTGCAGAGACTGTCCTGCCTACTGTGGACAGTGTTCCCTGACCATTTCAACTAGGTGTACTCTGATCTGATTGTGAAATGAGACCTGACACCAACTCCACTAGAACTGGGGGCCTAAAGAACTCTCTGGTCAGGAGACATGGTACAGACAGGGCTTTGTGCTGGTCTTCTTGGGGAAGGGACTGCCATGCTGGGACCAAGGCAAGATTGACTTAGAAGGGCAGTTCAGCCTAAGCACAGAGAGAGAGGGGTGCTACTTGGTGTAAGCAAGTTGAGACCTTGAATGATAGCATCTTCAACTTGACAGGTTATTTTTTTTAACATAAATTATGCATTCCTTAAGAAAATATCCTAAAAATAAGCCTTTTAAAAGTTACTTTTCCTAATTAAAGAAAACTGAGAAGAATCAGCATATGAAACGAATGGAGGAAATGTCAAATATTTGATGTGTTCTGAAGCTTCTATCCCGAAAAACCTTTGAAGCACTGTAATTCTAGATATTATGGATTATTTAGCCTTCTTTAGTAATCTGCTTTAGTGTTCAGTCTTTCTTCAAAGATTTTTACCTAATAGTTGAGAGAGAGAGAGCAGGAGTGGGGGGGGTGCAGAAGAAGAGGGACAGGCAGACTTCTGCTAAATGGGGAGCCCGATGTAGGGCTCAATCCCAGGACCCTGAGATCATGACCTGAGCTGAATTCAGATGTCTAACCTACTGAGCCAGCCAGGTGCCCCTGATATCCACTCTTCATTCTTTCCCTATGTCAAACGGAAGAACTGAACTGTATTGCTTCAACAGAAATTTAAGCTACATTTCATTTAGACTAGACAAATATTCCTATATCAGTTCTACATAAATAAGCTTTCTAAAAACACTCTATGTGTGATAGCACTAGTGGGTTTGTCTAAAGTCAACCTGAAAAGGATCTGAAAAAGTCCAATCATCAGCCAACTGAAGTGCCTTATTGTAAGCCTGTCCTACAGAAGCCAAATTAATCGAAGAAGCAGAAAATGTATGTGGAGTAATCAAAATACAACATCAAATATTAAAATTACATAAAAAGAAACTGAAAGCTGAATACCCCAAGAGGGCACAACTACTAATTTGTCCTCGAGACATTCCTGAGACAAAAGGAACCCAAATACATCTTACAAAACATTTTGTGGGGATTCTGCTTGCCATGCATATTCTGTATATTTTCAGAAACTGTGTGTATAAATAGCATGTCAAAAAAGGGCACTATTTAGGGAAAATAATAGGCCTTAATTAAAATATGGACAATAGGGAATGAAGATTCTTAAGTTTCTAAATTTAGAGGAAGATGATTCAATAATAAATAGCTCTGCCATTATTAGTTTGCAGTAGCTTCTGTTAATTGTACCTTTTGTTACCTTTACAGCCTGTCTAAACATAGTGTGCTTGAAAGCTCGATATTGTTTTCTAGCTAGTCCTTTATAGAAACTGTTCTAAACCTTGTCGGGCAAAAAAAAAATAAATAAATGGGAGAAGGGAGAAACCAGTCTTTTGTAGCAAAGAGCTTAATAAGTAGAGTACCAGAATAGCTTTTGATATTTGTCCTACATTTGTTTTGGATGATTTTGTTCCATTGAGAGCTCTCTGAAAATGTCTAGTTTCTAATCATTAGACAATTTGTAGTCTTGTGTGAGGGGCACAAGTTTTGAAAAATGTAAGACTGATTTGCTTTGGTCAGTAAGGTGTATAAACCCATTATCATAGGGTCACTTCAGCTCATCTCATGATATGTGTATTGAGAAATAATCCCTGGCCCATTTTTTATTAGATTCATAGAACTTGTAAATACAATGGGATGGTAGTCTTTACCAAGGTGATTAGTTTATTTTGGAGTTAGGGGGAAATGACTGACAATGAAAGTACCACTTAATGTGGAATATAAGTATGGAAATTTCTATTTTATGAATAACCTGCCTATTGTGGTATGATACTAGAGTGACATGCTGTAGGACTAAACTTGCCATCAGAAAGGCTGTCACTTGCTGTGTGACCTCAGGTGAATTAATTCCCTTCTCTGAGCCTGCATTTTTTAAATCTATAAAGTGGTGATAATTAATGCCTGGTTTTCCCATGAGGTTTTGAGAGTTTCAAAATCAGAATGCAAAATGCAACTGGAAACAGTTTGCTAAACACTGTCTAGCAACTATGCCAATGTTAGGTATTTAATGTGACCATGATTAAGCCACATAATCTTTCTAGAACTCAGTTTTCTCATTTGTAAGATGAGGAGGTTGCAATAGAAGAAAACTAACAACTTCTAGTATTAAAAAATGAAATCATTCTAATTGAATTCTGTGAAAACAAATATTTTTCAAAGAAAAAATTTAAAATTAAGGATGATTTTGATTAAGAGTATTTTAAGTGATTTTTTTTTTTTTTTGACTCATGGTCCCAGTGGCAACATTAGACAATGGCAACTAACTTGATACAAAAAGAGGAAAGAGAAAAAGATCCATGAATACAAAGAAAAGATGAAGAGGATGGGGTGGTATAGAAGGGGGGTATAGAAAAACTATGACAATTACTGTCAACTGTAAGTGGGGAGGATCACAAGGGGGCAAAAGGAGGAAATTACACCTCTCTTGACTTCTGCCATCACAGCCCCCTTCTATTCTGTAGAACAAAGGTGAGCAAAGCACGCCTGATAATATTTAAGATATTATGAATTCATTTTGTAGACAAAATTTAGACTGGGAATGAGGACTCATCTGTCATCTCCTCTTCTGTCAAATGCATGTTGCCCTTGGCAATGGGTCTGCAGTTACTAATTTCGTTTTTGTTTAGAAGCTTGCTTTTCCTCTTTGGTTCTCTGAGTTGCTATGAATTTAAAAAAAAAAAAAAAAAAACCTCACAAAAGAAAAATGTCTTTGATTGATTTCTGATGGTGATTCTGACACTCTTGTACTTAATGTCAGTGCCAACCTGATTGTTTGATGTTTATTACATAGGTGAGTGGGAGGAGCTCCCCCTCCTTTATGGCTGCTGCTATTGTAACACTGGCTCTGGTTTTTAGTTTGATCGGGGGAAAAAGCAGCACTTATTAGTCTGTGACAATTGGGAAGACCCAGTTTTGTCTTTAGTCTTTCAATATGCTAATATTTTCCAAAACCTGTCAGGAGAGGTTTTGGTCCTCATCAAAGAGGAGGTCAATGTCCTCATCAAATTCCAACTGTCAGAAGCTCTGAAAAAAATTAGATTCTCTTTAAGATAAGAAAAACAGTCTTCTGAATAGTTATCATAAGATACCTTGATCCTATTTGGAATCCTTTTAGTTTATTAACAAATATTTTTTCATCCAGGGTTATGTTGTTAAATGTTGGACCTTAAGCTACCCTTTATTATATAGTCTTACAAAGGACCCTTTAAAACAATCTTCCTGTATATATTTTGCCTTTTTTTTCCACTGTTGAGTTTGGATTCTGTGTACAGCAAAATGTCTATCTTGTTCTTCTATCTATCGTTATTTTGCTGTAAGGACAGCAGAAGATCTATTTTAAATTATTCATAAGCTTTAGATAGAAACCTAAGCAAATTAAAATGTAGGCCAATATAGAGGAAAATGATAATGGGCATATAAGTATTTGTAGCTACTGTAGCTTCCATTGGGACAATCATAAAATTAATTTCATACCTTGCACAGTAATTTCAATGGGAACAATTTCTTAGTTCGTGGTCAAACTTGTTTCCAACACTGATGGAGATGAGCACTAGAGAAAGTATTGAATTTTCTTTCTAATTAGCTTTTTCTTATGAAATAGCTTCTTAATAATTTCCCTTCGTGTCCAGTACATAAAGGTATCTATTCCTTTTAAACTGTATGTGAATTTAATTTATATGCCAATGATGTTTAATGCATTGTCTTGTTGCATCTCATTACTGTCATTAATAAGCACTGGAGTACATCAAGTTGCAAGGTTAATTGGGACAAATCTGGCTCCTTCTTTCTACTGTAAATATGCTATATCTTAGCAGCGTATTACTCACGGATGGGTGGTAGAAGTTATGGCATTTTACATTACATTTCTCCTTCTGTTGTCATCCAAATCAATCTAAATACAATATGAAGTGATTTTTCTGCATGTTTTGCGCAGAGTTTGGTCAGTTTTTTTTTCTTCTTTTCTTTTTTTTTTTTTTAAACCAGGCACATAATTTTATGGCTGATTTAAATAGAATTGCTACTTATCTATGTGGTACATACTCTTTCCCCAAAACACACACACACACACACACACACACACCCCTCACCATCATTTTAAATGATTTAAAGAGATATATAACACCAGGAAACACTCCTTTCAATTGAGTGAAATTCATAAGAATTTTCCATGAGAAAGTCACAGGCCAAGGATTAAATCTTTTTAGTTATAATGTTTGATATTGCCCATGTAAATTAGCTAGCAGAGCTTTTGAATTTTGTCACTGGCCCAGGAAATTTGTGTTAGATAAACTATTGCTCAAGGGCTCTGCTTTTGAAAATGAAGCTCTATAACCAGAGCAGGAATAGCAAAAACACCTGGCATTGATCCTGCCATTTCCCCCTCCAACTCTTGTTACAGACATCACTAATAGTCTGAGACCACTTTTCTATGGAGCCCGGTCCCAGCCTCAGAATGCTTTTTTGCCCATTGTTCCAGACAGCCACCTGGAACAAAGCCATCGAAAAGCCTGGCACAGGAGTAAAACCCAGCATCCTTTGCAGAATAGGAAGACCTTACCCATCAGAGTATTTACTCCCTTTGTCAATGTCAATCAACACTGAACTTGGTCAGCCTACTTCCTATAACCAAGACATTAGTCAGGTGAAATTGGTTTAGAAGTAATTTAAAATTATCGCGTATACACTTAAGGAGGCCTAGGCAGAACAAAGTGTTAACTTAAAATTCTATTGTAGTCTGTGTTACATAGCCTTTCCCGAGGGCAATGGTCACTTTGAAGCCACCGTATATAACTTTATCCTTAAAATAGGATCTTGAGTCCTTCTTTAATTTAAGTCTTTCCAAGTATATTTCTGAAGTATATTTCCAAGTATATTGCTCCCTAATAAATCTTCTACAGGCAACTTCCTGAGTGGGAGTCTATTTCCAAGGAACCAAATACAAGACATGCTCAGAGTTTTCAGAACATGCTTTTGATATTTACCATTAAGATTTTGCAGTAGGACATATTTTTGTCTCTCAGATGGCCCAAGTCAAAATTATCCTTTATCTTGAATAACAAAAAACTACAATGGAGCTCCAAGCCCAAGAGTGAGACTCTGATTCTTTGGTCTAACTTCTCAATGCAGACAGTGAGGTAATACATGAAGGTAACAAGGTTTATTAAGACCTTCACATGTTAACCTACTGCATAGTTACTGCCCCCAAATACTTCTCTTCTGTCAGATCAGTCCTTCGGGTTAGTGTTGTGACTAGGTGTCCCTGTATTTGCCAATCTGACACTAATTGGAAGAAAGATTTGATAAAGTCAACTCCAGGTTACAGGTTATATATGAGGTGAAAGGAAATTCCCTTATGTGTTGAAACCCTATCACAATTATCCTTTCTGTAAAATGGTGTTATATCTAACATAACTTGTTTTTTGGTTTTGGTTTATTGTCCTGTTCCTCACTGAAGAAAGTAACAGTTCTCTAAAAACTCTTTGAAAGAGAAGCAAGAGAGATGGAAGAGGGACTTAGACCCGCTAGGAAGAGCCTTTCTGGGGAAGGATACCTGGATGTTGTGGCTCATTGTCCATGCCCTAGGTAGCATACGCTCACTGACTTACAAATAGTCATAGAACAGTTAGTTGTTCCACATGTTCCCTGATGTACCTGGTGGCTTTTTTTGTGCTTGCATAGTTGTTTGCATTGAGTATCACAGATTTCGTTTTAACACCCAAAGCAGGAAAACCATGCGTGTAGACATTCCAGAATCACCACAAATTCAAAGTTGTTCACTGGATGTTTTTAGAAAAAGGAACTGGGTGCCTGGGTGGCTCAGTAGGTTAAAGCCTCTGCCTTCAGCTCAGGTCATGATCTCAGGGTCCTGGGATCAAGGCCCGAGTCGGGCTCTCTGCCTTGGAAATGTACTGGTGGACATGTTACCATGATTTTATTGTGCTCTGACTAAAATGGAGGGTGACTGTCTTTTGATCTATATTTTCCTAGATTCAATGTACAATGAGAACTACTATCTTTATATATTATTGTTAATGGTAAATATAGTTGAATGAAGTATACAGTTATTTGCATTGACATATAATTGTAATATTAAGAAAAAGTTTTCTTGGGACACCTGAGTGGCTCAGTCAGTTAAGCATCTGCCTTCAGCTCAGATCATGATGCCGGGATCCTAGAATAGAGCCCCACATCACGCTCCCTGCTCAGTGAGGAGTCTGCTTGTCCCTCTCTTTCTGCCCAGCTCGTGCGTGTGTGCTCTCTTTCTCTCAAATAAATAAATAAATAAAATCTTTTAAAAAAAGAAGGAAAAAAGTTTTCTTAAATTCTATTTAAACATCTCTGATATAGTATTACAAATTGCTTGTCCTTTTTCTTTTTAAAAATGTATTAAAAGGGCACCTGGTTAACTCAGTTGGTTAACTGACTTTGGCTTAGGTCATCTTCTCAGGGTCCTGCGATCGAGCCCTGTGTCAGGCTCCATGCTCAGTGTGGAGTCTGCTTCTCCCTCTCCCTCTGCCATTTCCCCTGCTCATGCTCTGTCTCTTTCTCTGTGGAATAAATAAAATCTTTTCAAAATGTATTATAAAAATATCACATGAATATAAATTAGATTTTTGCTGTAAATTTTTTTTGTGTGTTTAAAAAAAAATCCTAAAATGTCTCACCTCTTTCTCCAAGGGGACTCATGGAATTATATTCTCTTCCTGTTGGTGTTTAGGCAAGTTGAAGATGATCTAGTTCCAGAAATTACATATAGGAGGAGATCATGGGCACTTAAATACAGACGGTTGGCTGTTTTCCTCACAGAAGAAAGGTACTAACATATTCCCAAAATTGTGCTAGAAACAGGCAAGATGAGGTAGAAGTGTGTGCCAGTAGTGGAGAACCTACAGCGAGGACCATAAACTCAAAAGTCTGTAGGCAACAAAAGTAGAAACAGGGCCACATGTAAAATAACTATTTTTATTTTATTTTATTCTGTGCAAATCGGTTCATCTCAGTCTAAAATGTTGCAAGTGTTTAAGTATTTGGATAAATAATAATCATAACTGTCATTTATGTCTAAAAGGCTTCTGATATACATATCTCATTTAATCATTTCAGTCTCCCTTTCCCAAGGCAAAAAAGATCTTACAAAGAAATGGGCAAAGTAACTTGCTCAGTTTTCAGTTAGTAAAGGTATTTTTACTGTAATGTGTCTTTTTAGGCTAGCTGTACTAGCTGACTCTAGGCACAGAAAAAATAATAAAAGAGCAAATGCTGCATATGCTGAAGTTAAAAAGAAAGGTATTAATCTGAGAATAGCTTTGGATCTGGAAATACATCTTTATGAGTCACTTATACATAGGCGATAATTATTTGGTAATTAATACTCACAAATTAATCCCTTTCCTAAAGAACCTCTAGTGGTTCTTAGGCACCGGTTGACACGGAAAAGCTAGATCTTGGAGGATTTCCCTCTAAATTCAGAGAATGTTCATCCATGCAAGTTTCCAAGGGCCTCCAAATAAAATCTAATCAAGGAGGAAAGCAATCAGGTCCAACCAATCAGAAATGGAGCTGTGGGGCAGAAAATCAGAATTTAAATAAAAATTGCAATTAGAACCCACAGAACTGCCATGACACTCGTTTCAGTTCTTAGCGCTCAGAGACAGTTAGAAAATTATCTCCACAGTAGGAATAAGAAGGGCTGGTGAAGATTTTTGCCTCTTGATAGAATATTGAAAATTATCTTCATCAGTGGGTTAATTGGCTTAATTTTCCTTCAGATGGTAACTTTCAAATGCTTGGTCTTAATTAGCATGGGTAAATGAGAAATGTAGGTGATTCACACTTTTCAGTTTTCTTGTTCTCTAGAGATTTCCTTTTCTTTCCCTTAAGATATTTGAAATGGCTGAGGGCTACATTGATTAAAATAAATTATGCTGGTATTTTACACCAGAAAAAATGTAGATGGAATTGACTTGTGCCTGGTCCATTAAAAAAAAAAAATCCAACCCCCAAATACCATAAAAGAGAAAGTCAGTGTGAACTAGAGATAAACCTTGTATTCAGTATCCTGAAAATTACAAAATTCTTCATTTTTCAGTCTTGTGCTAGTTAAAGTATAGTGTTCAACTAAGAAAGTAGAAATAAAATCCAAAGCACTTTGTGTATTTAATGAAGTGTGTATGAGAGAAAACTCATACTATGAAGGAGGGGAGTGGCAAAAATGGAGAAAAATATTCTTTGTTGTTCTTAGTTTATGTTTCTCAATCCCCATTTATTTCATTCCTGAACCCCTTAACTTCAGGTTTACCTCTAATAAAGAGATAATCAATACCAAATACTGTTTTTAGAATCTGACAATAGTTTTGATCTTCATTAACTATCACAGATTATGAACTTTCCCTTTTTCTTTTGTTAATCAATATTTTATTCTAAACAACCTATTACTTAGTAATCTCTGATAAAAAAAACAAGTCTTTCAGATGATGGAATTTGAATTACAAGAACACGAAAGCACATCTAAGTTATTTGGGCACAAATTTGTTGTGTAATACTATCTGAATTCAGGAAATGAAATAACATCCACATTGTATTGTGTGTCTCACATAATAATTTCTGTAAATTACATGACAAATGGAAGACTTTCTCATTTCACTTCTGTTAGATCCACCTATTAAAACCCTAGAAAGGATGAAAATAAAGCTAAAGATGTAGGTAAGAAAAATTTAACTAAATTTAACTAAAGATTTAGTTAACACAAAATCATTTTTGAAATTTCATTAGGATAGTATGTATTTTCCCCCCTCTGGCATCCTTTTAAATAATAATTGAAATTTAAAAATCCTTTTTTGTATATTCCAAAATTAAACATAAAATCAAGCAATTATAATTTTTTTATAATTTTTAATAAAACATCAGTAAAATTTGTGTTTTACTTAAAACAGAACTTGTAATAGAGATGCAAAAATTTTTAGGGATTGGGAAAAGAGGTATCATTACATAAAAAAACAAGCTAAAAATTATGTATATAACGTGTACTAAAAATGAAGTATTTAAATAAATCTGTGCATATCAAAAAGGGAGAACAATAGATTGAGAAAGAAAGAAAAATTATGTGAGAAAGGAAGAGAGAAGGAAAGAGATTTATACAAATGCGTTAGCAATGTTTATCTGTAGGTTTGGGGATTACAGGTGTATTTTGTGTTCTTCTTTGTGCTTTTCTCTATTTTAGAAATTTTCTGGCATGAATTTGTTTCTCTTTTAATCAGATTAAATGTTTGAAAAAATGGGCCCTTTCTTTGCCTTTCCATGGAGAAATTAGGACCACTGTGGTTTTATTACCTGTAAGAATTTCAATTCTAGAAATACTATTGCATCTTTCCAGGTAGGCATGCCAAACACTCAACATGGAGATCACATTTTACCTTTCTACCTAATAGCATCTCCGTTTCCAGATTGCTCCCCAAATAAAAACAAGCATTGAACCTCCAATCAGTGATGATAATTTAATTTCCCTCTCAGCTGTAAGTACCAGAAAACAGTCAGGCAATCAGTGAGAAAAACGTGTTCTCCTGGTTTATTTTTACATTAACTAATTAACATTTTCTTCTCTACCTATAATGGGAGGTCTAAAAAGTATAGGCTCAGCTGACCTAATTGTGTAGAGCTTCTTAGCAACAGTGCTATGTGTGTGTTAGGGGTTTAGGTGGGGAAGGATGCAGGAGTGAGATCATTAAGTAAAATGGAAATGACTCTGAACTCTTGTAAGAGTTCTTCATAAGACAGAAATTTGAGGACTCACTAGGAAATGGACAAGAGAGATTAGTAGGTATCTTTCAGTGGAGTCCTGGGCACTGTTGAGCTCACCTTTCTGGTCTGGGATTACTAGACCCTGTGGGGGTATGCACCTTTGATGGCTTATTGTCTAAGCTTGTTTACAACTCTACTGCCGTAGAGGTTACATTAAAATGTTTTTAGTTCATAATGAAGTAAATGAATTTTATTTAATAGAGATAAAATTTGCTTTCTGGAGATGGTCTCCAATATCATGCTTTCTTGCCCAGTGGAATAGTACCTAGTTCTGCCATGTCAACATTCCTAAATTTGTGTTATTTGAAATCTCCTTTGAACCAGTTAAGATGTTTTACTGGTTTCCTGATTAATTCATTACTTTTTTGGCACAGGTTCATTTTATATTTGTATAAAAGTCTTTTGTTTTACTTTTTGAAAAATTCTGTCTTAATACCCACAATATATTATTTGGGGTTTATAACAAACAGATTAGACAAAAAGGTAGTCCACAGAGCTGTGGTGCTCTGTAGAGGTAGTTTAGGAGTCTAAAAAATGTTTGATTTGGTTTTTGCTTTTAAACACCTTTTTGCATAGGTTTTCAAATGATGATGGAAAACAACGAATAGAGTAAAATGGGTTAAGTGCTAAATTTTTTCACATTGGATGTCACACAGAAACAATGGCTTCCATTGCAGGACTTCATAATATGTAAAATTTATGGATTTGAGCTCATAAAATAAATATACAAGAGAACATTGCTTTTATTTGCATGTTGGAGTTATGCATAAGAGGTCATCGAGACTAGAGAAGATTCCATTTTTTAAAAAATCCTAGGTTATACCCACCATTAATCACTGTAGACTGTAACTATAACAGAATTTATCAATTTCCACACTATTGAGATTTCAATCTGGACAATTCCTTGTTAAAGTAGGGGTTGTCCTATACATTGTAGAAGTTCAGTAGCATCCCTGGCCTCTATTTGCCAGGTGCAGGTAACACTCCCTCCTCAGGTGTGACAGCCAAAAATGTCTCCAGACATCGCTCCACCTCCCCACCGAGGGACAATATTGCCCCCAGTTGAGAATGCCTTAACTTAGGGAACAAGGAAGAAAAAGGAGAAAGAGGAGAAGGAAGAAAAGTAAAAGAACAAAGAACTCTGCAGGAGGCCATTTACTATATGAGTAGTTACCAATACTCTAGACCATGTGTCAAGAGATCAGTGTTAAAATCACTCTCCTATTTGGAATGAGCATGGAGAGTATGGTCACATCATTTAATTTTCTTGGTTCTCACCTCCTTCAACAAGAGTATATATGTAACAAGAATGTTAGATTTAATGGTCTCCAACATATCCCTTTTAGTAGACCCAGTCTCAGGAGCATAAAAGAAATTGAACCAAGAACCTCCCTACCAGGTCCTCAAATTTTGCCAATATATTCTCTTAACCAGCAGGCTAGTGACTGATTTCAAGTTGTTTACTTCTATGTTAATGGGTGGAAGTACCTAAGAACATTAATTAAGCATTTGGTATGCCCTGATAAGAAATACTTCTTCTTCCTTGAGGCCTACACGAGGACTCAGGATGAGTAACCTTTAACATGTAGTTATGCCTTATTTGAAAGGAAATATTTCTAAATAATTCTGTTAGGGTCAGGTCTAACAGAAATATTTTTGAAGTTAATTTTGTGCCATCTGCGGCCAGGGCTCTTTAAACTCAGTGATATTCTCAGGCACCTATGTTGGTCTAAATATACAGCTGCTCTTAAAAACAGAAGCAATGCTGATTAGAAGGAAAGCTTTACAAATGTTGTGTCTGGGATATTTTCATTTGATAACCACTTGCTCCAGCCTTCACATATCACTCATCAGTTCAGTAGCATCAGGTCGTTCCGTTTGAACATGGAACAGTGTGACAAATAGTAAGCAACTTGGCAAGGCGGTTGTCCTGTGTCATCACACAGGCTGTTTCTCAAGGTCAAGTCCTTTGATCCTAACCATTTGCCTGACAGTGAAGAAACCAAATGTGACAGCTTGGAGGAGGTTCCTGTCCCCAAATTCCTTAAACTCAACAGAACAGATCTTTTATTAGAAACAATAGTGTATTGCAGACAACCACTGTGATTACTGAAGCAGAGATTGGAAGAGGAACTACAGACACTAGATGATTTTAAGAAAGTGAGGGGCGCCTGGGTGGCTCAGTTGGTTAAGCGACTGCCTTCGGCTCAGGTCATGATACCGGAGACCCAGGATTGAGTCCCACATCGGGCTCCCTGCTCGGCGGGAAGCCTGCTTCTCCCTCTCTCGCTCCCCCTGCTTGTGTTCCCTCTCTAGCTGTGTTTCTCTCTGTTGAATAAATAAATAAAATCTTAAAAAAAAAAAAAAAGAAAAAGAAAAAGAAAGTGCCCCACCTTGAGGAGTTCTCCTCTGAAATATTTCAAAATATACTAGGATGCTTGGGTTGAGGATTCTGAGGCTGGCTCAACTTTGACACTTAAATGAAAAGTCTGTGATTTTGGTTTTGTTTCCCTCCCTGTCTTCCCCTCTCCTTCTGCTTCTGCTGCTGCTTCTGCCTCTTCTGCTTTCACTTCTGCTTCTGCTTAAGTGTGGCAAAGGGCATGGTCTACATTTCTTTCCCCCTAAATTTTTTTTTTTAACCGTCAAAATAACTTCCATGTCAGTAGACAGAGCTTTTAGCCATTCACAGACTGAAGGTCTCAGAGGATAGTGGAATTATTTATATGCCCCGAACAACCAAATCTATTACCTTGGATTCTTGGCATTTTTTAGAACTTAACAGCAGAAAGCATAAATGTGAAAATAGGAAGAAAGTGGAAACTACTTAACTAGTTGGATCATGTGGAAGAACACACGTGATCAGTTGAACAACTGATTTGACAACCAGATCACCACTCAGAACTTGCCAAATAGGTTATAGTCAGATTGCCTGAGGTAACTGTGAAATAAAATTTTTACTCTTGCTTAAAAGTATGTATGTGATAACTATATTAGTAGTTTGTGGAAGTTAAAATTCTTCAGAAATTTACTCCATTTCCATACGAGGTTTAAGACAAAAATGAAACATGTGACTCAGGTTGTTAATATACAGTGTGACCAGATTGAAGATAGGAAGAGCCTTCTTACATGTGAATTTCTAAGATGGAACAGCACATTTTAGAATCTGTGGCAGCAGACAGTTGAATTTGTTGTGCTCAGGTTTGATCTTCCATTCATTTTTTTGTTCAAATGATATTTGTTAGTTTGTCTACTTTTTGGTCTTTGTATCAAGTTTTGGGGTTTACATTGATACTTAGGCCATATTTTCTCACTTAGGGAAAAATGCTGAACAAAATGCTTTAATGACACAAGTGTAGTACCATCCAGAAATTAATTCTCGTAAAAATGCCCCAATGATCTCTATTATTCATACAGATTATAAAATCCTGTCTTATTTGTGGAGTATCTTAATTTCAGTGTTATTTTCAAGGACACCTTTATCAATCAATATAGACTTCTATTTTTTATTTGCAAGGTTGAGAGTTAAGTATCAGTATTTTTAAAAATGTATTTATGCTGGCAATGAACAACCAGAAAATAAAGTTTAAAAAATATCCTACCATTTACAATAGTATGAAAATATGTGAAATACTGGGGATAAATCTTAGCAAAAACGTGAGAAATCATCACCTTGAAAGCTATAAAGTAGTGCTGACAGAAATTAACAAAAACTTGAAATAATGGAGAGAAATACTCTGTTCATAAGTCAGAAGTTTCAATATTGTCCAGATCAATTCTCCACAGATTTATCTATAGTTTGGATGCAATCCTTTCAAAGTGTCAGTGGGTTTGTGTAGAAATTGACAGCTGATTATAAACTTCATATAGAAAAGCAAAAGGACATAGAATAGCCAAAATATTTTGAAGAAGGAAAAATTGGGGAAATAAAATGAGCAGATTTCAAGAATCAGTAATCAAAATATTATCAAAGTGGCTTTAAGACAGATAAATAAAATAATCGAAAAGAATAAAGGATAGAAATCAACCCACATGTAGATAGACAACTGACTTTTTTTTTTTAAGATTTTATTTATTTGACAGAGAGAAACACAGCCAGAGAGGGAACACAAGCAGGGGGAGTGAGAGAGGGAGAAGCAGGCTTCCCGCCGAGCAGGGAGCCCGATGTGGGACTTGATCCCGAGTCTCCGGGATCATGACCTGAGCTGAAGGCAGTCGCTTAACCAGCTGAGCCACCCAGGCGCCCTGACAACTGACTTTTGACAAAGGTACAAGGCAATGCCATGGAGAACTTTTGATAAATGACACTGGAACCATCGAATATTTATGTGCAACACACACACACACACACACACACACACACACACACACACACACCATGGAATTTCGTGGATTTTTGCCAGTGATGATATTGTAGTTTTAAAATGTGATAGGTCCCTAGTGTAGAATTTTGTGAAGGCTTTATACAGGTCCTCCTTTTTCATCGATGATGTTTCATTAATTCAATAAATATTCATTGAGTAACTAGACAATGCCACAGACTGATGCTACAGTGATGAACAAGGTAAGCATGATCCTTGCTCTGACAGACCTTTTGAAAAAGTAAATAGTGGAGACACAAATAAATCCTCCCAATGCTAGTTCTATAACTAAAATCACAGTAAGCTGAATTGAAAAATACAAGTTGTTAAGAGCATTGTGACTTGATATCAATGTAGAAGAGAAAGTGCAGGAGGAGGGGGGTGGGTTGAAAAAAGTTTTTTAGAAAAAAAGACATTGAGTTTGAGACCTGAATGGAAGTAGCCAGGCGGAGTATGCAAGACCATAACTAGAATCCTTGAATTGACACAATCAAAGGAGCAACACAAGTGTTGAACTGTAATCTTCTAATTTTGAATTCAGGAGAATAAAGGCCATTATTTTTATTGTATATAGCAGCACCAATGGCTATCCTTTAGGCACAAACTCAGACAAGATTAGGTTTTAAAAATATCCTTGGTCTCATCATCATGAAGAATTTGGTTGACAACAACTATTAAATAGGGTTTTGCATTTGCGCCTATCACAGTATAGTTATAATTCCTACTCATTCTCATTTTATCTTTACATTTTGGTTTTGAGACAATTCCACCAGGATTCTCAACAAAGAGGATACCTCATTTAATTCGTTACTTGGGCTCCTGTTCAATTTTTTTTTCACTTGAGAATATATTTCAGCTGTTAAGTGTTTGGATATGGATGGATGATTACTGAATTTTTCTTTAAGCTCCTGGTTTCTTAGAGAATAGTTTGGACAGTCTATCGAGTTCTTTGTTGAAAAGAATAGAAACTCCCTCAAAAAAGCTCAAATGAGAAGAACAAAAAAAGTGTAAAATTATATGAAGTCCTCAGAAAAGCTCAAAATGTTTTAAATTTTTGAAGTGTCCCTTTTCAGGGAAGTAAAATCATCACTTTAGGGCTGATTCTTTTAAATTTCAAATGTTAAGGTAATGGAATTGATCAGATATATGGCATTACTAACTACAAAAGTTCATCACTTTTACTTTGGGATAAAATAAAATCCATGAGATATCTCATCAGGTACAACATATGCTTGTCTCTTATACTTTGGAGCATTATGGGATAGTCTTGGGATATTCAGTTTTGCTTGTTTTAATATAGAATGAAATTCTCTAAGGATAAGAATCCTTGAGAGTAATAGGAACATAATAAAGTATTTCAATCTGTCTCCAAAATGATTAGTTTGGGAACAGGGTCTGCCCAAATTCTATAGTAGGAAACATTTTAATTCATGTGAATATATTTTATTGTGCTGACATCTGGGCATTTTTATTTAGCTATAATTAACATACTATAAAATACATAGGTCTTGAATGTTCAGTTCAGTGAGTTCTGGCATTTGTATACATCCGTATAATGATCACCCCAAATGAGATAAAGAATGTTTCCTAGAAATTTCCTTCATGCTCTCTTCCAGGCAATTTTCCTTGCGATGATTATCTAATTTTTATCACAATGGGTTGGTTTTACTTGTATTTGGATTTCATATAAATGGATCTGGATCACATAATATGTGTTCTTTAGGTTCTGGCATCTTTTGCTTAACAGAATGCTTTTGATACTTTTGCATATTTCTGCATGTATAAGTAGTTCATTCATCCCATAGCCCTGCATGGTTAGACATTGTATAGATATACCACAATGTATTCCACTTTTCATTACTATGAATAATGCCACTAGAAAGATTGAGATAGAAATCTTTGTGGGAACATATGTATTTCTATCTTTTGCTTGAATGCCAAAGGGTAGAATTACTTGGTCATGGTGGTCATGAGGCAAGAGTGTTTATAAGAGCTAGCCAGATAGTTTGCCAGTGAAGTTGTATCATTTTACATTCCTATCAGCAATATTTGAGGGTTTTGATGTCTCCATATTTTTGACAGTTGGTTTTGTCAGTTTTTTAAAAAAATCTTTCAAGTGGATAAGAAAGGTTAACTCATATGACAATTGGCCCTAATATATTTCCTTTCATGAAGTATGTGTTAAAAGTTTTATGTTGATGATTTTTTAGGCTACTTCATTTTTATTGTTGATCTTTAGGAATTCTTAATATATCTATATACAATTCCTTTGTCAAATATATGTACTGGAGGAAAAAATATTACATACACCTGTATATGTATCTTCCAAACCAATTGTTTTATTTTGCATTCCCTCCAGACATGAGAGTTGCTTTTGTTCTCCATTCTTGCCAGCATTTGGTGTTTTCAGTGTTTTGCATTTCAGCCATTTTAATAAGTATGTAACGGTTGCAATTCAGTGATGACATAAGATGTGGAGCATCTTTTTGTATATTTGTCATCTGTATTTGCATCTTTGATGAAGTGTCTGTTCAGATCATTTGTCGATTTTTTAATACAACTGCTCTTATTTTTGAGTTTTAAGAGTTCTTTGCATATTTTAGATACTAGTCCATCAGATACATGTTATGCAAAAATTCACTCCATGTTTATGGCTTGTTTTTTCATTCTCTTAACTATGTCTTTTGCAGATGAGAAGTTGTTAATTTTAATGAAGTCCAAGCTACTAGTTTTGGTTTTCATGGATCATGCTTTTGGTTTTATATCTAAAAAATTATTACCAACTCCAAGTTCCCCTAGATCTTCTGTGTTTTCTTCTGGGAGTTTATAGTTTTGCATTGAGTCTGTAATCCATTTGAGGTTAGTTGTGCAAGGTGTAATATCTGTATCTACATTTTCTTTCTCTCTTCCTGTCTTCCTTCCTTCCTCCCTCCCTCCCTCCCTCCCTCCCTCCCTTTCTTTCTTTCTTTTTTTTGCATGTGACTATCCAATTTCTCAATCACCATTTGTTGAAAAGACTATCACTTTTATACTGAATTGCTTTGCCTTCTTTGTCAAATATCAGTTGACTAGGTTTATGTGGGTCTAGTCCTATATTCTCTATTCTGTTCTATTGACCTGTTCATCTATTCTTTGATCAATACCACATTGTGTTGACTCCTGTAGCTTGATAGTAGGTCCTGATGTTAGGTAGTACCAGTCTTGCAAATTTGTTTTTCTCTTTCAATATTGTGTTAGCTCTTCTAGGTCTTTTCCTTCTCTCTATAAACTTTAGAATACTTTTGTAGGTATCCACAAAATAATTTCCTGAGATTTTGGTGGAGAAGTCCCTGAATCTATAGATCATATTGGGAAGGATAGATATCTTAACGATATTGAGTCTTTTTACCCATGACACAGAATATTCTCCATTTACTTAGCTCTTTAATTTCTTTCATCATTTGCAGTTTTTCTCATGTAGATCTTAAACATATTTTGTCAGACTTATACCTAAGTATTTCCTTTTTCACTGCTAATATAAGTAGCATTACATTTTTTATTTCAAATTCCAACTGTTCATAGCTGGTATATAAGAAAGCAATTGATTTTTGCACATTAACATTATATCCTGTAACTTTGCTATAATAGCATATTATTTCCAGAAATTTTGGGGGTGGGAGCTTGAGATTTTCTACGTAGACACTTCTAGCATCTGTGAACAAAGACAGTTTTATTTTTTTCCTTCCAAATACATATACCTTTAATTTCGTTATTGCCTTAGTTGAAATTTCTAGTATGATGTTAAGAGTGGTGAGAGGAGATATTGTTCCTTATTTTAGCAGAAAAGTGTGTTCTTTTTTATCACAAAGTATAACGTGAGTTGTAGGTATTTTGCCTAGGTGTTATTTATTGAGTTGAGGCAGTTGCCTCCTATTTGTAGTTTACTGAAAGTTTTTATCATAAATGAGTATTGGGATTTTATTTTTCTGCTTCTGATATTATATGGCTTTTTTCCTTCAGCATGTTCATGTGATAGTTTCTGCATTAACACATTTTCAATTAAGCTATCTTTTCATGAGCAGAAATTTTATTTTTGATCAAGTCCTATTGATTTCTCTCTCCCTTTTTTTTCTTTTATGGTTTTGGCTTTTTGTGTCCTTTCTTTCTTTCTTTCTTTCTTTCTTTCTTTCTTTCTTTCTTTCTTCTTTTTCTTTTTCTCTCCTTATCACTCTCTTTTTTTATGGTGTTTCTTTAATGGTGTTCTCTATCATCATTAGATGAAATGGTAGTAAATTGGTTAGGATTTTTTAACAATAGTGTTTTGGAGCTGTTAAACATTAGACAGAATGAACTTTATAAGCCATTTTAACAAACAACTGTAACAATTGAAAAGAAATAGAACATGGACATTAAACCCTAGAACCTCTGGCAAGGCAATCAGTGAATTATTAACTCGTTGACTTCTCAGAGTTCATCTTAGTTTAGTGTATTATCAGCCTGGCTGAGAAGCAGGAAGACCAGAAATCCAGCCTCTGCCCACCATGCAGCACCGCTGGAGGTAGGGCAGTATTTTCTCATCAGCCAAAGGGGCCATTCTTCATATAAGCCTATTAGTGAAACTGCAACAGTCCTAAGGGGGTTTATTTAAGCCTTTTAAAGTCCAGTTTTTCTGGGTAAGGATTGTTTAAATCTTAAGTTTCAAGACTGATGTAAACTATAGCAGTTCTGCTATAATGTTTTTTTGAAAACGTGATTTGTTATAACATGATTAATATACAGGGAGACAATTCAGTGAAATGTGAATTTTGCATTTGCATGTGGGTGATTTTTGTCAGCAAGACACATTAGGTAAATGAAGGAAGTGCATTTTGCTAAATCAGGTCCCATAGATATATACAAAATGCACACACAGACATGTCTTAGAGTTCTGTCTCAGTTCATCACATGTGTTATACACCACACCTATTCACATGTGGTGTTACAGCATTCCAACTAATGCCAGATAACAATATTTTGACCATTCATAATAAAAGCTGTACCCCTTCTTTTTTATTTTTAATAATTTATTTTTCACTGTTACAAGATTCATTGTTTATGCACCACACCCAGTGCTCCATGCAATATGTGCCCTCCTTAATACCCACCACCAGACTCACCCAGCCACCCACCCCTTCCCTTCCAAAACCCTCAGGTTTTTTCACGGAGTCCACAGTCTCTCATGCTTTGTCTCCCTCTGATTTACCCCAGTTCACATTCCCTTTCCTTCTCTTAATGGCCTCCATGTTACTCCTTATGGTTCACAAGTAAGTGAAAACATATGATACTTAACGTACTCTACTTGGCTTATTTCACTCAGCGTAATCTCCTCCATCCCATCCATGTTGCTACAAAAGTTGGATAGTCATCCTTTCTGATGGAGGTGTAATATTCCATTGTATATATAGACCATATCTTCTTTATCCATTTGTCTGTTGAAGGGCATCTTGGCTCTTTCCACAGTTAGGTGATTGTGGCCATTGCTGCAATGAACATTGGGGTAGATATGGCTCTTTTCACTACATCTGTATCTTTGGGGTAAATACCCAGTAGTGCAATTGCAGGGTCATAGGGTAGCTCTATTTTTAATTTTTTAAGGAATCTCCACACTGTTTTCCAAAGCAGCTGAACCAACTTGCATTCCCACCAACAGCGTAAGAGGGTTCCCCTTTCTCTGCATCCTCTCCAATACTTATTGTTTCCTGTCCTGCTAATTTTGGCCATTCTGACTGGTGTAAGGTGGTATCTCAGTGTGGTTTTGATTTGAATTTCCCTGATGGCTAATGATGATGAACATTTTTTCATGTGTCTGTTAGCCATTCATATATTTTTTATGGAGAAGTGTTTATGTCTTCTGCCCATTTTTTAATGTGATCATCTTTTATAGGGTGTTAATCTGAGGAGTTCTTTATAGATCTTGGCTATCAGCCCTTTGTAGTGTCATTTGTGAATATCTTCTCCCATTCCATGGGTTGCCTCTTTGTTTTATTGATTGTTTCCTTTGCTGTGCAGAAGCTTTTTATTTTGATGAAGTTTGAAAAGCTCATTTTTGCTTTTGTTTCTTTTGCATTTGGAGACATGTCTTGAAAGAAGTTGCTGTGCCTGATGTTGAAGAGTTACTGCCTATGTTCTCCTCAAGCTGTACCCCTTCTTTTAAAGATTTTTTTTAACTTATTTTACAGAAAGATCACAAGTAGACAGAGAGAGAGGAGGAAGCAGGCTCCCTGCTGAGCAGAGAACCCTATGCGGGCCTTGATCCCAGGACCCTGAGATCATGACCTGAGCCAAAGTCAGAGGCTTTAACCCACTGAGCCACCCAGGCGCCCTAAGCTGCACCCCTTCTAACATCCATTTCACTTCCATGAGCAAATGTTAGTTGTTTTCATTGTAAAGTGTCATGTTTATTGTCAATTTCTGTATTTCTTAAATGTGTATAATTATGCCATTGCTTTTATTACATTCCTTTTTTTAATTTTTATTTTTATGCATCACTGTTTTTGAGTGTTACACTCTTAACACTCTTTTCCACATAGGCTTTGTGGTCGTTATTGTAGGAATTTGCATAATGTGATGATTTAAAAAAATATTATTTTTTTATTATGTTATGTTAGTCACCATACAGTACATCATTAGTGTTTGATGTAGTGTTCCATGACTCACTGTTTCTGTGTAACACCCAATGCTCCATGCAATCCGTGCCCTCCTTATACCCATCACCGGGCTTACCCATCCCCCCTTGTGTTCCACTACAGCAGAACTCATGTATTTAGTTTCAGCCATGAAGAAGCTGTACCACAGACATACTCTAAACCTAACATAGCAGTAATTCTCACAAGGTAGAAAAGAAGACAATGTGTACGTCTTACTGCAGGTATCTCTTACCATTCCCATCTTGTGGGAGTAGGAAGGAGAATGTCCTCTCCCTCTCCCTCCCTTCCTCCCTCCCTTCCTCCCTCCCTTCCTCCCTCTCTTTCTCTTTCTCTTTCTCTCTCTCTCTCTCTCTCTCTCTCTCTCTCTCTCTCTCTCAGCATCCAGAGTCCAGCTCATTCTTCAAAACCTCTTTGCTGCCATAGGACTATACCTAAGGCTCTTTCTTGGCCTTTATCCCTTCTGCCTTATATGATGGTGAAATGTGTATGTCCTTCTTCTACTAGGGTCTAAGGGTAGAAACTCTGTATTTTCTGTTCCAACCTGTTTCAAGGTGTGAGTATTAAAAAAACACATTATGTGAAATGGGGAGAACACATGCTGTAAATAAAGGATCTAAAAGATCACTGTAGGTGAATCAGGATGAAAATACAAGTACATGTTAAAGAAAAATAAGTGTTGATATTTAAAATCCAAGTGTATGAAACCTAACTACCAATCACAGTGCTTGGATCATAGTATATACTCAATATATTTAATGAAGGAATGAATGAACAGTTATGAAGGCAATTGGTAACCCATAGATCTGTTTAAATCATCTCAGCTCCTCCAAAGAACATTGAAATTCAGAGATAATAAGAAAAGCTTCAATAAATAATACTATATATTATGGTAGTGTCTTTTGCAAGTAAAGAGACTAGAATAATATGAAAACAATTATTTTGTCAAAGAAGGACAGAAAAAGGAAGCTAAAAGAATTTTGTGTAAATTACACTTTTTAAGAAACTCCTTTCTCTAGAATTTGATCTTAATGTGAAAACACAAACATTACCCTAAATGCTTTTTGATCTCCAGCTAACTGTACTTAAGAAAAGCATTTAGGTATGTGTCAACAGTGAAGAACGATGTTAAATTAAGCCCAAGTTGTGTTTCCATCACAATACCACTGCTTACACCGGGTTTGACCTTCCCTCCTCTCTCCACCAGATTCCTGCTATCATCTCCCAGTTCCATGGTCATCTCCTGACAGCTTGTTCTCAGGATAACACCCTCTTTACATGATCTTCTCAAAATGTTACTTAGATTAGCAGAGGCTCCTCCCTGCTCAGCACCTGCAATCTTGCTCCCTGCTCAGTCCGCCATCTTACTCAGAGTAGAACACCAATGACCCTATGTTGCTTTCCCCCTTCTTACCTCTCAGAGCTGTACCAAAAATGTTACCCTCTCTCTTCCACCCCCAACTCTCACTTCTGTTCCAGCCTTAACACTTACTTACCAGTCATCCTACATTCCAGAAGTACTTCCACATTTTTTTGTGCCCTGGCTGTTTCTTCTGCTTGAAACATTATCTCCACAGAAATGAAATGGCTCCTTTTCTCACTTCCTTGGAATCTTCCTTCAGGTGATCACTTCTTAGTAACTCTTACCCAGACTACACTACACTGTTTATAATATAAACCTCACTCTCCCCTGGCCGTTCATCATCTTGGTCCTCTTTCCTTTTTCTTTTTCCATAACAATTTTACTTACTGTTTTTTTTTTTTTTTAAGATTTTATTTTATTTATTTATTTGACAGAGAGAAACACAGCCAGAGAAGGAACACAAGCAAGGGGAATGAGAAAGGGAGAAGCAGGCTTCCCGCAGAGCAGGGAGCCCAATGTGGAACTCAACCCCAGGTCTCCGGGATCATGAGCCGAAGGCAGTCGCTTAACCAACTGAGCCACCAAGGTGCCCCCATAACAATTTTACTTTCTAACCTGCTATGTAGTTTACTTTTTACCATATGTTAATTGCTTATCTTTCCCATTCTAGAACATAAACTCTATAAGGGCAGGGATCTTTATGTGTTTTGTTCACTGATGACTTAAACAGGGCTTAAGAGTGTGTCAGGAATTCAGTAGGGACTCAGTAAATACTGTTGAGTGTATGAGACAGTTGAACATTTTACAAATCCTTTTACTGTTTCAGCTGTATATTTCTAATGTTTTCAAAATTCACTAACATAATAGACTTAAAACTAGCAGCATAGGGGCGCCTGGGTGGCTCAGTTGGTTAAGCGACTGCCTTTGGCTCAGGTCATGATCCCGGAGACCCGGGATTGAGTCCCACATCGGGCTCCCTGCTCGGCGGGAGGCCTGCTTCTCCCTCTCTCACTCCCCCTGCTTGTGTTCCTTCTCTGGCTGTGTTTCTCTCTGTCAAATAAATAAAATCTTTAAAAAAACCAAGCAAATAAACAAAAAAACTAGCAGCATAATGATGAACTAGAAAGCTAAGGTTTTTTGTTGTTGCTGTTGTGTGGTTTTTTTGTTTTATTTTGTTTTTCTTAACCTCCAAAGTTTCAAGTAAACCCAGACCTAATAATACAACTGTAGTTTTGGTAATGAGGAAAAAATACTTTTAAATAAAATGTAAAAAACTGTGAGTGTCCTGATGGAATGTGGCAAGAACACATATAGTATGTTTTCTAAAATTTGAATTAGTAGGAAATTCTCATTTTTATTTGTGATGTTTTCATCTCTCCATTCTAGTAAAAATAAAATTTGTTGACCACAATAATACTGACTGACTTCTTTCAAATGCAGAAGGAAATTCTTAGCCTGTGTTTTTCCATTGGGGTTGTGCTATTTAAAACAATATGGCAGTAAAGCAAGTGAGCATGGCTATTTAATTACAGTAGAACATGTTACCAATTCAACCATTGATTTTACTTCATTTGCCATCTTATAATATATTATATAATTTTTCATCCATTCTACATAATATTCAGTATAGAATTTCATATTTATAAATTCTTTTAAATATTTAATGCCTTCCCATTTAGATTCTTAAATCAAATGATTTCTAATAGGCTAAAATAATCAGCATCACACTGAAAATTTAGGTAAGAGATACAGAGATATATCAACCCTTATGATACAGAAGGAGTTTTAGAAAACATGAAACCATGTATCTGAATATTAAATGTGTCAAATTATATGTATTAATTAGAATTTATGGATTAATATAATAGAAGCTCTAATGGTAAGAATATAGGACAGCAGTATATAATGAAATGTAGTTCATATATGCAGGTAAGATGGAAAGTGAAATGTAAATTTATGTGATTTAATAAGGTGGCTATCGAACGATGTGTAAAAATTGAATGAGAAAAAGCTTGGTTTTATTAGCATATGATGCAAATTATTTTAAAAAATCTTGTTTGAAACATAAGTTATACTGCTCTATGCAGAGATTCTAATTCTCTTGGACAACAGAGCTATGATATTTTAGAAAAGTAGTAAGATCATTAACAGTAAACTAAAGATCAGTATAAATGTTACATATATCCCTAAGTGTGGTGTGCATACACATGTGCATATTGTAGGGTATGTACTAAGCTGACAACCAGTGATGTTGTATGATAGTAAATAGTAAATGAACAAAAGTTCCATACATAACTAAATACGTTGGCAAGTGACATTTCGTCATTTGTTGAAAGTTACAAAGTGGAAGAAATATCTGAAATATATATTGCAGTGTTATTCAACACACCACTTTGGCCTTGTCTGCCCCTTGTTTTCTTGATCTATGAAGGCATTAGGGAATGACCACTAATTAGTGTTACAAGACCAAATGATGGTCATATTGCGTGCCACCCTGGCTATCTAAGTTGCTAATGTACAGTCCCATTCCAGAAGAGCTGTCACTATAAAACCAGGTCAGCATGGCAGCAGAAATCTATAAATATCGTGCCTATGTCATATCCTATCATCTCTGAAGGAGCACGCACCCTGTCTTTTTAAAAGAGGTTTCCATATGCTGTAGAAGACATGTGTGATAAATTAAGCACTTCTTTCTAGACACTGAAAACATAATAGTGATATAATTAATTACAGTCATATTCTTGTTAAAATTGTGCAGAAAAATTACACCTTTTTCGATTAGCATGAAATATAAGTGTCAAATCCGTAATAAAACCCTGATCAATAAAACAATAATAATTGTGTTGTTAAAAGCGGACATTGAAAGGTGTTCATGGCAACATATTTTAAAGGTTAGAAACCCTTTTAAAATAAACTGATTTCATCTTTACACTATGTCATCTAAATCATTACTGTGTTTGTGTATACAATTATAATCAGACGATAAATTGCAGCTATTGAATGGATTAAGTCTGCACTTCTTGACCTCATAAATCTGAGATTGTCATAGCTTTAGAAAATGCTTGTGTAACAATCAGTTGATTACATGGCACGCACAGCTGTGTGCATGTTAACTGGAAAATATGAAAGGGGAAGGGTAATGCAGAGTTCAGTGGCAGAACTTTGTAACATATTTGACACTTTCTTTTTAACACTTTCAGACCCTCCCTTTGGAATGTGCCTTACATTCTAGTAAGTTAAAGCGTTTAATAGAAAGAAGTGAAGAAAGCTGACGCTAACAAAATGAGGTCCAACTGAAATGTCAGTGTTCATTAAGATTCCCTGAAAATATCCATTCATGTTAAATCACTGTATTTTGGAAAGACTTTAACAGAACATCATCGAGAGTACAGTGGTGAGAAATACTTCACAGCACACTCTAATTAGTGATTTAGGAAAGAAAAAAAAAAGTTCACCAATCCAAAATGACAATCTGTGCCTAAGCGCTCCATCTCCAGTAGGTATGCAGTGTTTCTTTGTCAAAACCGCAATGTATGTTTGAGAGAAGTGAATCAAAGGATGGGTGATGATGTGCATTTTTGAAAATTTCAAAAATATAAAAGTGATTATCTCGTCACAAATGAAAATAAAATATGAAAAGTAGCAATATACTAGTAGTTTTTGATTGAAGGTGATACCTGCACCTGCTATTTTATGCTTAATTCACGAGGCATTATGTGCTTTAGATCTTTTTAGGAGAATTGGTTTTTAACTCAAATTTATCTATTTGTATATAACCTCCACCTTCAAAAATTTATATAGAATATGACCCAATTTTGAAAATCTCATATATTAAAATGGTATTAACCAAAGATTCAAAGAGAATTAGATTATTAATAATGAAATATTTTCATTTACTTTAATTTTCTCAGATGAAAGGAACTAACGCATGCTTTAAGCATCAGTTAGGAATTTACAGCTTCCTCGTAAAAGTGGCATTTTTCTCATTTTGCATAAAAAGTAAGAGTATAGAATAGCTAAATAACTAATCCCAAGGTCACAACGAAAAGGGGAATGAGGGGCAGCTCAAAAGAAAATCCTCAATTTCAAGCTCCCGAGGAACAGTTGCCGTTTTATAACCCCTATTTAATAACATTTAGTGATTAAATTACCATAAAAATAAAACATCTTGTTCAAAAGACATTCTAGTGTGGAAAAATAGAAGACCATGATCTAGGATAACCACTCAACTTCATTAAACTAGCCCTAGAACAGATTCGACCTGGCATAGCCAGTGTTCAGAAAGCTGTTTAAGACCATGTCCACATCCCTACACAAGATGGGATTCTTTGCCTCTACGAATCTTACCCTGGTAGTTATCGATCACCAACAATTGCACAGATGTCTCATTTTGACTTCTGGCAACATATCCACAGAGATTGTTACTTCCTTTGATGTTGTAATTGACAGATTTCTGAGATGATGTTAAGGAGTCCCATGTTGGAGACTGTTAACTTTGTTGACTGCGAAGAGCTACTTTTTATCACCTAATCATAATGGCGAAAATGGGACTGTCAATATATACATTGGATAATTTACTTACGTTGTGTCACTTCATCTTTCAAGCAATCTGCAATGGAATTATCATTATCTTCAACTACCGGATTAGAAAATTCAGGAATTAAATGTATTGTCTGAGGTCACAGAGATGGAAGGTGGTAGAGCCAGATCTTTAGATGTAGATCTTTAAACTTGCAGAACTCAGATTTTTTTTTTTTTACAACAATGTCATTTCTTTCAGACAGCAGATGTGTTGGTTTTATTTTTTTTAATTTTTAAAAATAATTTATTTTTTCAGTGTTCTAAGATTCATTGTTTATGCACCACATCCAGTGCTCCATGCAATACGTACCCTCCTTAATACCCACCACCAGGCTCCCCAACCCCCCCACCCTCCCTCCCTTCCAAAACCCTCAGTTTGTTTCTCAGAGTCCAAAGTCTCTCATGCTTTGTCTCCCCCTTCAATTTACCCCAGTTCAATTCTTAACCACTGGGCAATCCTGCTTCCAGGTTTCCAGGTTTTACATTTCCCAGCTTCAGTTGATGTCCCAGAGTTGGGTTTTTGAATCTCAACAATCAGTGCTCCCAACAGGCAGCTTAATTAGCTCCTCTGGTTTAAAAGTGACCATATCAAAATTTTGTTTTAAAAATGACCAATATGATTGGTTTTATTTTTTTCAGCTTTCATTGACTTGACTAATTGTATGATAGAATTTAGCTGCTCCAGTTATTGGTGTTTATGGGTATTTCATTCAAGTAAAAAATACAATCAATTAAAGTTTACTATTTTAGTCAAAGACAGAATTTTTTTCAGATAAGTATGTTAAAGCAATCAAACAGCTGCTCTGAGGAATTTACCCCTTAATAGAGTACTTGTTTAACACAGAATGAATTGAAAGGAATTTATTCAAACTTGTCAAATCAGTTTGTTGTGGGTTTTTTTGACATCATTGATAGAAACAGTCAATAAATTAGCTTCATTGGTTAACTATTTTTGGTCAAAATGCCAAATGAAAATAATTTTATTTTGGGTCATTTGATCTCTACAGTTCTGTGATATGAACACCACCTTGCTTAACTTGTTTTTTTTTCTTAACAGAACTCATAAAGGGTTTTCCACCATGTTCTCCCTCCCTCTCTGCATTCCTCATGTCTTCTGAATTTTGAAAGTGCCTGTGTCGACTAACAGGGCCTTTGAATATGCTCTTCCCCAAGCCTGGAGCACATGTTTCCCCACTTTCTTGCCCCACCTCTGTCCTGGGTCCAATAGGTCTTCAGAGCTCAGTTCAGTGCTTCCTTCTCTAAGGATGTCTCCCTGACCTCTATGATGAGATTGGTAATCCATACTACCTACTTTTGGAACACTTAGCACTTGCTCCCCTTTTAGCACTTGTCAGCATAGTTGAGTTACATTTCACTGGTATGATCTTTGATAAATGTCTCTTTCCCTGTAGCCTGTAAACTACATGCAGACAGGCAACATACCTATTTTGCTCATCATATACTCCCAGGGCTTAGGCAATGCCTGGGGTATAGACATGAATGAAGCAGTATTCAATAGCATACTGATGAAGCCAGAGACATGACACAGAAAGGGAAAACACTGATTTCTACTTAACTTTGTTGAGATGTTTGATATAAAATAAAATCAAATAAAATACATGAAATAAAATATACCTACTTTTAAGTGCGCAGTTCTGTAAGTTTTGAATGGCTTAGTTTTCCATAGCTTGCCTCTTTGTGATACTGAGCTGGAACCCAGGCAAATCTTTGAATGTCCCTGGACTTTGGACCCTTCATCTGTGCAATGGGATTAGGCTGTTCTTAAAGTTCCTTGCCCATACTAGGATTCTGGATCTGTGTTCAGGCTATCTGTCCTTGAGAATACATCTAAATATGTGTGTTCTCTAAAGGGCAGTTACGTCATTAGAAAATTGTCAAAAGAAGTTTAGCCTGCTTAATGTTGGTAGTGATTTGCTTAAACATTCCTTCTTCATTGACCAAACTTGAATTTTCAGGTTACCCCAGCTTTTAAAAATAAAGATTTAGCTCCCTTACGATGGCCTGCCTTTAATATTTGGCTCAGTATCTTTGGCAACATCTCCATTCCCTAGGGAATCAGTTCACAGTTCATATATAAACATCACAGTATGCACCTTCCATACATTACAGTTCAGTTTGTCAATTATACCTCCATAAAGCTGGGAAAAACCCCATATTTCTGTACTCTAGAATTAAGAACAGAATATTTAGACCATGTCACCCAGAGTTATGGTAGCTCTCTTCCCTGAAGTCTTCCGAAGCGTAAAGGGAAAAATTAAAGAAGGACTACTTCTGTGAAGATAAATATCTCTCTCTACTTTCTACCTGTATTTGTAGCTTCTTCCCTTCATCCTCTCTCTCTCTCTCTTCCTTTCTGTCTTCCCTCCTTCCTTCCTTTCTTTCTGTCCTCATTATTCTAATAACAGGTCCAAAAACAGTACATTGATCTACTTTTTGAGTTTAGAGAACAGGATAACAAATTGTTCACTAAATGTAACAATTTAAAACATACCCAGTCGCTGCTACATGGATGGCAAACAGAGAAAGAGTAATTGAATAAGGAAAGGAAATACAAAAAGGAACAAAACAGACAAGCAGCGAGAGCACAAACTGCCTGACAGCCTAGAACGCCCCATAGAGCAAGGGAAGAAAAGAGGAAAGGCAGAGAGAGTCTAACACAAACCACCACCCACAGGGGCATGCATTTTGATGAAATAGAGTGTCTCTATTTTTAGGCGAGACAAACCTAGTTGTGAATATTTAGGACGTGGATTCTCAAATGATGCCCTTGCACTGGGTAGTTGAGGCTAAATATTTTTAAATGATCTAATTCACCCTGAAAAAAAAATTAATAAATAAATCAGTGTCTCTCTGAAGATGGTTCTCCCATTACTTTTTAATTAAACCTTCATATCTGAATCTGCTTACCTCTACTAGCATCTAGAATTAGCAAGAAAGGAAGTATATGTTTAGTTATATTAAGAATAAAAAGATCTGTGTTTTAAGGAAGGCTCTTTCAACCAAAAAATATAAAAACCATTCAAGTAACTGATGTTAAAAATATTTTCCCCAATACATTTTTCCTTTGTGGAATTTTAATAAAGGAATCCATGCACATAGTTAGAAAAATCAAATGGGACACAGGACTTACAATGTTTAGTACTTTCAGTCTTACTGAGGAAATCACCTTTAATAGTTTCCTGTGTAGTTCTTTGGAACAATCACCTCCAAAATCTAAATGATCTGCTCAATTACTATATCACAATTTACCAAATTTAAATAAAAAATATTGAGCATAAAAGATGAGAAGATTACACTACCTCACTTGTACTACCCTGCTAACTTATATTTCCCCCCTTAATATCAATTTTTGATCATTTTTTTGGCTTCCTTAAAGAACTCTGTACCTGTAAATAATGTATTTGAATCACCATTTTATGATCATCAACTACTCTCAACACCACACTGATAAAAGATGAAAATACCAGTACTCCTCTTTTTTCTCTACCTCTTCTGTCATATTCACTTTCTAATTTATACTCCTAGTTGTGGGACCACATCTTGACTTTTACATAATTTTCATTCTGTTCTACAAAGATAACTTAATCTTCTATTTTTGTCTATAGAAAAGGGTGCCTAAAGCAGTCAATGAAAGATGTTTCATTAGAAGAACAATAGTACCCTGATGGGCGGAATGGTTGGCCAGGGTAAGAGGCAGTATAAATCCTATTGTCTTTTTTCAACATTTTTAGCAAAATAACCATTTTCCTATTAATGTAGTTTGGTGCAGAATATGCTTTTTAAGGGTGCCTCCATCTGCTGAGTCTTGGTGGAAGGCAAGCATAGATCAAAAAACCAGATTTCCAAAGGTGATTCCATCACATTTAAGTGATGAGAGTATTTCAAGTCTTCAGTCATGTCTTACAGTAGGTCTCTAAAGACTTCTCAGGTGGTGAAAATCCTGATACCACTGGTGGTGTGTTGAATCACAAAGCAGTTTCAGTTAGAGCATGTAGCCTGTGTCAAAGGTGAGAAAACACCTTTGGGATGTCATATTAGGGAATTTAAGAAGAGAGCAAGTTTTATTCTCAAAGAATTTTTTTTTTTTAAACAAAAGTCTGCAGGTATGGACTTTGAAGGCAGAAGTGTCACAGTATTTGAAAGATCATTTGGGAACAGAGTAAGAGTAGAAGCCATATTAGCTAGGAAGTAAATAAGTGATTAGAATGGGAATCTAGATAAGTTCTTTGAAGAAAGCTGGGGTGAAGTTGATTGGAGAAATTAGGAGGATCTAATCCTGAGACGCCAATCTCTAATGCCATCCTTCCACGAGACTCTTCTGTTCTCTGCATCCCCCAGTTAAGTGACTGTCCTCTTTCTCCCTTGTCATGGTCATTTGTCTATGCCTCTCTTAAGGACCTTGTCTATCTGTTGCTTTGTCTTAGGTTATTCACAAATCTATGATACCTGCTCTATTAGGTGGAAAATTACCATCTAATTTGTCTTGACTTCCCCACCACCTAGCCCAAAATCTTGCATGCAGGTGTTGAAGAATATTTTTTCATGGAGAAATGTATTTATGCTTGATGAAAAGTGAACTGTGTCCAGTTCTTTTTTTTTTTTTTGCTTCCTTTGTCTTTCCCTTTTCTCTTTCCCACTTTTGCTCTACTTATCTTTCCTTCCTAACAAAGAGAAACTTGTGTGTGCATGAGTAAGAAAAGACAGGTCTGTGGGGACATAGAGATTGAAGAGTTGAGAAAGAGAATGAGATTTGAAGTGATAGAGAGGAAATGTGATGCAGATGTTACCAAAAAAAAAAAAAGAGAGAAGGGAGGGAAGGAAGGAAGGAAGGAAAGAAAGAAAGAAAGAAGGAAGGAAGGAAGGAAAGAAAGAAAGAGAAAGAAAGAGAAAGAAAGAAAGAAAGAAAGAAAGAAAGAAAGAAAGAAAGAAAGAAAGAAAGAAAGAAAAGAAAGAAAGAAAGAAAGAAAGAAAGGAAAACAAAGAGAAAAGAAAGAACATAATCCTCCTTCAGGGCTAGAGGGACCAGGTTGCAATATCCAAATACTATTTTAACTGAGCTTGAACAGAAATTTTTTCAATGATCCTTGCCTGGATGTAAAAGTAAAGAAGTGTTGGGGTGCCTGGGTGGCTCAGTTGGGTAAGTGTCTGCCTTCAGCTCAGTCAAGATCCCAGGGTCCTGTGATAGAGCACCAGATCAGGTTTCCTACTCAGCAGGGAGCCTGCTTCTCCCTCTCCCCTCTCACTTGTGCTTGCCCCATCTCCCTGATAAATAAATAAAACCTTCAAAAAAAAAAAAAAAAAGCAGGAAAGTGTTTAAATTCCTGCCATTCCTTTATACTAAGTATAGATGGAAAAATAAGCATCAAATTACCATAAACATGTTTGAAATTATCAGTGAACAAGAGATTATATCCAAAAGAGAAAGAAATGCAGAGGTTTGTATAGTTTCTGGTTTAGAGCCAGCAGTCCATTAAACTACAATCTGCATTCAAACTAGCTGTCAGAATTGATGGGCATTTTTGTATAGACTAGTATTACTTTTTGTTTGTTTTACTTTTTGAGTTTTATAGGCTTCCTACAGATTTAATTAAAGGGAGTGTCAAGAGCCTAAAGAAAATCGTGGCATTTATTTTATTTAACGTGTAACAAATAGCATAAAAGCTACTTGCCAAGCCATGACCAAGGGTATCTTAGTGAATTGAAAATGTTTCAGGGCCTGGTCATCACTTCGCAATCTCGCAAATTTGATTTTATTCATTAAGAATTGAGTCATCTTGTAAGGGCAGGTTTCCATCAACCAAGTTTATAACATACAAGCTTACTCGTCAGAATACCAGACTCTCAAATTATTATGATAAATTTCATTGTCAAGGCCTTAGACAAGATTCCTGTTATTTGCTTTGCTCAAACTTTGTGGGAAGGTCAGTTATAACCACAATTTTACTTGACGCATTTGGAATTAAAATTGGCAGATACATGTTCAAGGGATAGATGTATAGATCAAGGGCTTCCTGAACTCAGTGATGAGTGTTTAGTGCACCTTTATCTTTGAAAGAAATAGACCTGCCATTAGAATTCCACAGGTCTCGGTGGCACCTGGGTGGCTCAGTTGGTTAAGCAACTGCCTTCGGAGACCCGGGATCGAGCCCCACATCGGGCTCCCTGCTTGGTGGGAGGCCTGCTTCTCCCTCTCTCGCTCCCCCTGCCTGTGTTCCCTCTCTGGCTGTGTTTCTCTCTGTCAAATAAATAAAAAATCTTTAAAAAAAAAAAAAAGAATTCCACAGGTCTCACAAACTGGGTATTAATTTTTCACTTGGAATTCCTACGGGACTTGTTGTATATATCATATTTCATGTGCTTATTAATACCATTATATTTATATAATTGTTTACATTCACAAAAGGCATTTATTTAAGTCATGTGAAGATTTCCATTGCGGCTCATATTGACATTATCTTCTACACTTCACAGAAAGGGAAAATGAGGCTCAGAAATGTTAAGTGACTTGGCCAAAGATCCTATGGACACTAACTTATGAACCCCTGAAAACAGGAAAAAAAGCTTATATTTTCTTATAGTCCTAAGAATGGTGCTAACAAGAGGTACTTATGACATATTTGTTGAGAAGAGTAGGTTTATAGAAGTATGTAATGCCAGAATTGATATTTGAATATTGATAGGAAATAGTCTTGACTTTACTCAGTATTTTACAGGTTTTTCTTTATTCATTATTGAGTTTCCCATAATGCATTTAAAACAATTTGCTTTATAAAAATTGGGCTTTTAAAATACATTTTAGGAACTATTTTAAAAGATGAATGACTTTGAGTTATTATTTTACATTTAGAAAGCACAGATGATTTTTCTTCTGTTGGATGGCATACTAGCAATTGTTTTTAGTTGCAAACAACAGACTCCACTCAGGGAAGCTTGATCACGGTGCCTGGGAGACTCAGTCAGTTGAGCAAGGGATTCCTGGTCTCGGCTCAGGTCATGATCTCAGGGTCCTTGGATTGAGCCCTGAGTTGGGCTCTGCAGTCAATGAGAGCCCATTTCCCCCTCTGCCCCTCTCTCTGCTCTTACTTGAGCTCATGTTCACATGCATGCGCGTGCTGTCTGTCTCTCTCTCTAATAAATAACGTCTTGAAAAAAGAAAGGAAAGAAATTTGTTAAAGATATAGTAGCTACAAATCATGCTTTGCTCAAATACCCTTTAATTCTGTGTGCCTATATGCAGATACTCCCGTAATTTTTTTGTTTTTAAGGTTGGCACCTACAACTTTATTCATAGGCCTGTTCCAAAACTATGATCGCCGCTTTGCCTACATGCAGAGGTGGTCTGAAGCGCCAGGGAGATTCGGTCAGGTAGGGTGGCCCTCAGCCAGTGACTGACTGCTTCCCCTCATAGGGAATATACAAGTCAGCTCCCTTGCCTGCAGCTGGGACAAATTCTGGGTGTAATTTAAACTCTGGAGTTCCTTGCAAAATTGGACTTCAGCTGGGACTTTGTCTGAGATCTCACACTTAACTTGGCTTTTAATTCCTTCCCTGTCATGCTTCTTTCCTTCTTTGCTGGCTTCTCCAGAAGCACTTTCATAAAAAAAAAAAAAAAAAAATCACTTGTACCAAATCCTTGTCTCCTTCAGAGGAGCCCAAATGTATTGGCTTTTAGGGCAGCCATAACAAAATACCACAATCTGGGCATCTCAAAACAACAGAAACATTCTCTAACAGTTCTGGAAACTACAAGTCCAAACTCAAGGTGCCAGTAAGGTTATGCTACCTCTGAGACTCTGGGTAGGGTATTTTCCAGCCTCTTCCCAGCCTCTGGCAATGGCCATTAATCCTTAGCATCTCTTGGCTTGCCCCTGCCTCTAATGTCTACCTGTATTGTCACATGGCATTTTTCTTATTTGTCTCTGTGTCTCCACATGGCACTCTCTTCCATGTATCTTTATTTTCTCTTATAAGGACTCCATTCATACTGGATTATAATCCATAACTTTAACTTTACATCTGCAAACTCCCTATCTCCAAATAAGGTCATATCACAAGTACCATGAATTAGGATTTCAGCATACCTTTTGGGGAGCACATTTCAACCCACGACAGTAACATAAGACAAATGAATTTGGGGAGCTCACAGGAAGGGCCAGCTCATTTAACCCTGGAGACTACAAAGGAAAGAGTAACACCCAAGCATGCAAAGGAGTGATTCCTGAGAAGAGCTCCTGCCACTGAGCTTCATTTGCCACTGCTTGCTGTTGTGTGTCAGATTCTAGAACTTCCATCCTCTGGTCCTTGAGAGCCAGGAGCCTCTACTCTGATGAGAAAATGAACTGTGTATGTATGGCCCCAGCTTCTACATGTTGCTTCTTCCAAAGTGAAATTTCATATGGTCAAAGCCAAGATCTGAAAGAGAGGTGAGAAAGCATGTTTTTCCCCTGCTTCTGTGGGGATGCAGCTCTCCTAAGATGAGAAATTCTTCCAATACAGGAGAAATGTTCAAAATGTGTCACGTAGCCAGAAAACATGAAAAACTTCCACTACAGTTAGTCTCAGTGACAGATTAGAATGCCTTAGGGTATATAGAATTTTCTCTGTATTTTAGATACCAGTTCAATTCTTTTTTGAACGAGAAGAAATAAAACTTCTGATCTAAGGAAATTGTCACTATTCTCTTTTTATATTTTCTACCTAAGAATGCAATGTTACTCTTCTTTAAGTTGTGGGTGGACATTTATTCTACAGTTCGTTATAATACTAAAGAGTTAGATGCATATTAAGCTTTTGGCTTCATGATTATTTTTTATGAAGTTCTTAATATTTATATTAAAACTATTTGTGTAGGAGGAGAAACAGATTTGAAGGTAAATTGAAAGAGAGAATTTCATATTTCATTTGTGGATTCCATGAAAAGACATGTTTAAACCTTTAAATGGACTTAAGGTCTAATTAGGTTCATAGAATTATTTTTTTAATAAAAAAAGACTATTTATTTATTTGAGAGAGAGCACAAGCAGTGGTGAAGGGCAGAGGGAGAGAAAGAAGCAGACTCCCTGCTTAGCAGGGAGCCGGAGGCCGGGCTCAGGTCCCAGAACACGGAGATCACGACCTGAGCTGAAGGAAGATGCTTAACCAACTAAGCCACCCAGGTATCGCCATGGTATTGTTCTTAACATCTATTTCTGTTGCCCAGCACATAGCCTGGTAAATGGAAATGGCGATAAATATTGAAATACAACAGGAATCTTCTGGGTTCTCATTTGTTTCAGTTGAAAAAATGCAACTTAACATGTGAAATTTCATTGGTCAAAATGGAGGTGATTTTTGAACTGTGTCCTCTCTCTTGTCACACAAACACAGGGTAAGTCACTGCTTGCAGGGTTGGATGAATATCAAGACAGCGGTGATCTTATTTTTCTTTAATGGTGAATACCCTATTTCAGGGGTCACCAAACAATGGCCAAATCTTGCCCCCTAACTATTATTGTATGTCTGTGAGCCAAGATGGTGTTTCTATAATGAAATGTAGCATGTAATAAAGACTATTGTTATTTCAGTAAGGACAGTTGCTCAGAGTTGAGAACCTTGCTTCTTGACCTGCCAAGACTAAAATATTTATTCACTGGGCCCAAGAATTTGCTCATCCTGGCATAAAAATATATGTACATAAGACTACTGTATTGAAAGCATTCTGTTATCACAATAGAGTTTATTGTATTTTTCACCACGAAAATCATCCCTTAAAGGAAAATAATTATGTTTTGAAAAAAACAAAGTGAAAATGAAGACAATACGATCAGACGATAATAAAATTAAAGACTATACAAGGCAACTCTTCTCTTCCATCTCTGTTCTAGAAATGCATAGACGGAGTAACCTTGTCCACCCTAAGGCAACAAATGCTTATTAAAAATGATTCCTTACATTTGTATACCACCTGTAACTTTTCAAAGCTCTCTCATGATAGTATTTAATGTCTTATCGTGGTAATACAGCAATAACTCACTTTTTTTATTGTTCAGCACTGTGAAACTCAATTGTGTATATATTCTTTTTATCTTTCCTGATGACAGGTATTATGCTTGACCAAGAGATGTAGTTGGAAATCAAGAAATACCTTGAAAGCCCTACTTGCCTAAAGCTTTTTCTGGCTGAAGTCTGTGCATGAGGATCAAAGGTACTAGAACAATCTTAAAGTTACCTTATTTTTTAATATAGTAAACCAAGGATACGGTTTAAAAAAAAAAGTTCCTATGTTTTCTAAAAAAAAAAATGTGCTTTTTTGTGTAAATACTATCTAAGTTTGAATATAGGTATTATTCCAAAGATCTCAATACCTGAAGCAGAGGGTAATTTAAAATATGGTTATTTTGGTTACGAGTAAGATGGTTTCAAATGGTGTGTAAAGGGATCCCATTTAAAACCATTATTATTAACCATATTGTTTGGCAAAAATCTCTAAAGGCATGCTAATTTGATTTCAATAAATTGAAGTTGGGAATTATAAAGTATAAAATGTTTAAGATGCTGCTTAACAGCAACCTTCTGGAGAAGGCTTCAGGGTTTAGGTGATTGCTAGCTTAATGTTTGTCAAGAGCATGATGTGATTGCAAGAAAATTTATGAACTTAGGCTACAACAATTTAGGTAAAGCAAGGTGAAGGCCCCTCTCTATTTTGTGAGAGCCCAGTCATATCAAAGTAGTGGGTCAATTTCTTGATGGTAGACTCTAAGAAGAATATAGAACATCAGGGATGGCAAATAGATTTCATGTTGTCTGTCATTTTTGTTTGTGGCCTAGAGAACTGGGTTGAGAAGGATTCTGAGGCTTTATGCAAGACCACTGGGAAATGGTGCTGGGTTTATCCAGCAGGGAAGAAATGTATTATTATTGCTGTATGTTTATGTTCGTGATTGGGCTGGAAAGGAGATAGAAGACTGCTGACAGAAAAGTTTAGCTCTCATTTCCTACACACTTTTGTTTTTCACCCATTAAGGGTAAGCAATCTCTTAATATTTTTATGTGCATCTTAACAAGATCATTTCTTAAAACAAGGGTAGGTAAACTATAGCAGGCAGGCCAGATCTGCCCCATTGTCTCTTTTTTATATTTTAAATGTAAATGTCATGTTTTGCATTTGTTCCTTGGCTTATATTTGGTGGATCTCACAAAATGTTATAAATAACAGTCTCACCTTTATTATCTCTAAAATAATATATAAAGTTTTGTATTTTAATTTTAGGCCAATAATTTTTGGGGGTGGTAGAGGGGGATAGATTGCTCTCTAATATCCAGTTTTTATGGGGCACCTGGGTGGCTCAGTCATGAAGTGTCTGCCTTCGGCTCAGGTCATGATCCCAGAGTCGCAGGATCAAGCCCTGCATTGGGCTCCCTGCTCAGCGGAAAGCCTGCTTCTCCCTCTCTCATTCCCCTTGCTTGTGTTCCCTCTCCAGCTGTGGTTCTCTCTGTCAAATACATTAAAAAATATATATCCAGTTTTTAGAGGGTTTATTTTAATATTAATTTTACCTTATGCCCAGAGACTATATTCTTTAACATATGTTTGAAGAATATATTTAATATTTTTCAGTCTGTTATATATTTTTGAGTAGATATTAATAAATATCTTGAATGCTTAGAAAATAATGGCTTTATATAGCATATGAACTTGGTACATGGTTTTTAACACAACATTATTAAATGCCATTTGAATCCTTTCATTCTTACTTATTTTTTAATAATCTGTCCTAGACTGATAGTAATGTGTGAGAACATTCCACGAGACTATATTTCCATTTATCTTTGTAGATGTACATTTTTCCCATGACCTTGCAATAAATTTATACAGAGGAGCTATTGAAGGTAGGATTCTGGTTCTAGGTGACTCAGAAAAGTGTCAGCTGGTCAGCACGTCTATCTCTAATGAATGAAGCTGTTAGTGAGGATCTTGTTTTTCCCGCAGGTTAAAAGAGCAAGAATTGCTTAGCCACCTTTCTGCCTAAAAGATGGAGTTGCTAGAAATTCAATTTGGGGGGGCACCCAGATGGCTCAGTCATTAAATGTTTGTTTTCGGCTCAGGTCATGATCCCAGGGTCCTGGGATGGGGCCCCGCATCAGGCTCCCTGCTCAGTGGGAAGCCTGCTTCTCCCTCTCTCACTCCCACTGCTTGTGTTCTCTCTCTTGCTGTGTTTCTCTCTGTCAAATAAATAAATAAAATCCTTTAAAAAATTCAATTTGGGCTTTGGATAGCTATGGCTTCATGTTTCTCTTCTTGGGCATTTTTAAAGGGGAGTTTAGAATGAATGGATGAAGCCCATCTCTTCAACTTCTTGGTCAAATCTTATCTTTCCACCAGGCCTTACTGTGTAATTTAAACTAGCCAGGAATAAAATACTCTGCTCAGTTAATGATAGATTCTGGGTAGTTGGTCTTTAAATTATGTTAGCTATAAAACTATTATTCAGATGTCATTCTCAGTAAGAACCGTGGTACTCTACAAATAGGCATAAAGCTGCTTGCTGTCCTAGAGTGGGAGTAGAAGGTGGGGAAAGGGTGGGGGGCTAGGGAAGGGGTGGGTGGTGTCAGCACCAAGGGGGACTTAGGGACATGGATAAGAGGACAAGACTACCTTGTTTAAACTGTAGCCCCTGACAAAGTTTTAAAATTTAGGACAGTTTCCATTATTGCAACTTTTTTTGCATTAAGTAAGACTTAAATAGTAATTTTATGTTCACCGCAAATTTAGATTTTTCAAGTTCTCATAAAATTACGTCACGAAACATCAGATACTGAAACCATGCACATGTTTTGCTTTGATACGAATACCATATTAAGGGGGGACAGGGTGCAGCTTGCCAGACATCCTCTTGCTTGCATCAGTTATCTGTTGTCTTCAGAAAATTCTAAAAGGGAATTTTCAAAACCATAAACCTAGATCATGGAAAGGTTTGAGTTTGCTAGAACTGATGCATAAAATTCCATGCTCGGTGATGGAAAAGGTGATGTAAGCAATGGAAGGTTTTTGTAAGTTAAATTCTTACAAGATAGCAAATAGAAATAATGATTCTGCCAGAATGATTGGCAATGAGTTAGTAACTACAAAAAAAAAAACCAAAAACCAAAAAACAACAACCCAGAGATTTGAACAAATGGTGATGTGGGGCAGAAGAGTCATGTATATGAAAGGGGAATGTCAAAAAAAATAATTATCCACAGCTTTCAAAATGTTCTAAATATAATTTTTCAAAGAAACTTGTTATGGACTGTTTGGAGGTAGAGAAACTACTGGACAGAGATGAGGCTGATGGTGGGTCACTAATTAATGACAGCGAGAGAGCAAACTTGTGGCTGCCCTCTATCCCTCTTCTTCCACCACCAGAAATGGAGTTCAAATGGGATGAACAAGCATGAGGCCCAGGGGAGGTCACAGACTGCATGTGTTTCTGTAAAGTGAGTTTTCACAAAGCTCAGATGGATTTTGTCTAGGGTACCACTTGCATTTGTGATACTCAACCTATTGCTGTCATATCTAAAGGGTTGTTGTTGGATGGCGGGAGTGTTGTAAAACTAAAAGTGAGTACATCACATTATAATTTTTCAAAATCTAGAAACATGCAGATAGCTAGCAAAATTGGGCAACTCATTCCTGAAGTGGCAGATTGAAAGACTGGAAAAGCAAAGCATTTTTCTGTAGTCCACCAGTGTAGGTTATGAGAATGAGTCATGCCAATCAAATTCCTCTTTCTAGGAGAAAAAGTAAACACAGCAAAATATTTTGGGTTTGTTATTGTTGCCATGTGAGTGTTCTTAAATTTCTCACAACCATGATACTCTTCTGGGAGATGGTGGAAAGTATATAATCATACCCATAGAGCAAGTTGACTTTTAGGAAGTTGATTATCTAAAAATATGTTGATAATTGGTCATTGCTAAACAGGTTTGAGGATAATTTTACATGTCAGCTTGACAGAGCTAAGGGATGTTTCCCTAGCTGGTAAAACATTATTTCTGGGTGTGCCTGTGAGGCTGTTTTGGGAAGAGGTTAGCAACTGAATTCGTAGACTCATAAAAAATATCTACCCACACTGGTGTGGATACGCATCATCCAATCCCTTGAGAACCCAGTAAAACAGAAAGGCAAAGGATGGGTGAATTCCCTCTCTCTCTCTTCTAGAGCTAGGACATTCACCTTCTCCTGCCCTTCAACACTGGAATTCAAGGTTCTTGAGCCTTTGGATTCTGCAACTTAACCAGCAACAGCCCACTTCTCAGGCCTCTGGCTTTAGACTAGGAGTTCCACCGGTGGTTTTCCTGGTTCTCTGATAGCAGGTGACAGACAGGGACTCCCTGGCTCACGTAACTGCATGAGCCTCTGCCTATAATAACCCCTCGTATGTGTCTGTGTCAGTTTCTATCCTACTGGCTCTCTTTTTCTGGAGAATTTTGACTAATATAATAGGAGAGTATTCTCTGTAGAAATCATTCATAGCCCAATCCCTAGTCATATTGTTATTGGAGATTTTACCAAGGACTTACATAAAGATAGCAGGTATCAGTTTCCTCAGCTGCAAATGGGGAAAATGACTGACTCATAAACCAGTTTTTTAAAAAAGTGATAAATGAGGGGGCACCTGGGTGGCTCAGTCAGTTAAGCATCTGCCTTCAGCTCTGGTCATGATGCCAGGGTCCTGGGATCGAGTGCCACATCGGGGTCTCTGCTCTGTGGGGAGCCTGTTTCTCCCTCTCCCATTCTCATGCTTGTGTTCCCACTATTGCTGTTTCTTTCTCTGTCAAATAAAGAAAATCTTAAAAAAAAAAGTGATAAATGATGCTACATGGAAAGTACACATTACAGGGCTTGGCACATATTAAATGTTCAGTAAGCAGAAGCAAATAATTGTGTTATCAAAATGAACTAAGACGTAGAGCTGAAGCAATAAATGTATAATAGACATAAAAAGGTGAATTTCCAGACCTATGTTTAAAATAAGTCAACTGGGGCACTTGGGTGGCTCAGTCGTTAAGTGTCTGCCTTTGGCTCAGGTCATGATCCCAGAGTCCTGGGATCGAGCCCCACATCGGGCTCCCTGCTTGGTGGGAAGCCTGCTTATCCCTCTCCCACTCCCCCTGCTTGTGTTCCCTCTCTAGCTCTGTTTCTTTCTGTCAAATAAATAAACAAATAAAATCTTTAAAAAATTAAAATAAGTCAATTTTATAAATATAGGATGAATGAAAAGCTTTAAGATCTTAACCTGTTTACAAATGTACTATTACCAACCATGTGAGCAGGCTGTCTTAGGCTTTATTTTTGTCTCTAGAAAGAGAAATATTCACAATATTCAACCATTGTGTTGCAGACCATATGTCATAACTGTTCAATATGGGGTATAATAACGTATAGGAGCACCTTGGTGGTTCAGTCAATTAAGCATTAGACTCCTGGTTTTGGCTCAGGTCATGATCTTAGGATTGTGGGACCGATCCCCACATTGGGCTCTACGCTGTGTAGGGAGCCTGCTTGAGATTTTCCTTATCTGTATGCCTCTCCCTCTCTCCCTTCCCCACTCTCTCTCTCAAATAAATCTTAGGGGGAAGAAAATAACATCAATAAATTGGTTTGTGGCCAGAAGAGATCATAAAAATCATTAAACTTTTTCATTCAGTAAGTAATTGAATAAAATGGAGGTGTTTAAGCTGGAGAAGAAATGGCAAAAGAGGTTTAGACCAGCCAGTCATTTACATGCAGTGAAACACCATGCAGCCATATAAAGGAGTGCAAAGGGACTCTGTGTACTATGACTAAAAGATTTCCAAGATAGAGTAAGTGAAAAAAAATAATAAGGTGAAGAATACTGTGAGTATAATTTGCTATATTTTATATAAAAAGAGTACGAGTAGCATCTATATTTGCTTAGAGATTTACAGAGTTGAAACTGGGAAAGAAAATTAAAATGTAGCTTATCTAGTGGAGTGGGGGAGTACTGGGCCTAGGGAGAATGAGGACAGAGACTAGAGGAAGACTTTCTACTTCATACCAGTCTTGAGTTGGTTCCTCCCGAACCTGATCCTGAGGTGATGATTTTCATCCAACTAGCTTTCTAGAAGATGTTCCCAGGAAGCATAGATAGAACAGAAAGGAGAAGGAAGCAGTAGATAAGGAATGCTTCAACACCTTAGCCCTGAGAGTGACTGGAGCGCCATCCCCCCGCATCCTCCGCCCCCACGGCAGAGATTGTGTGAACTGCCCTTCAGGGTTACCCAGCAATGAGTGAAGAACCCTCTGGATTGGTGACTACTTGGGGTTAGGGGCAGGGCTGCAGCTGCTCTTAAATCACAGGCACATAGTGGTGAACTCCATGCCCACAGCATACATCACCTTACCTTCTGACTCCAATTTTCAAACCAAGAGAAGGTATTCTGTTCAAAAAAAAAAAAACAAAAGTATTTTAGTTATTTTAAATTAAAAAAAAATGGGGGAGGCTCCTGGGTTGCTCATTCTGGTTAAACATTTGACTTCAGCTCAGGTCATCATCTCAGAGTCCTGGGATCGCACCCCGCATTGGGCTGACCACTGAGCAGGGAGTCTGTTTGTCCCTCTTCCCTTCCCACTGCTCATACTCTCTCTCTCACTCTCTCAAATGAATAAACAAAATCTTTAAAAATATATTTAGAAAATAAAATTTATAAAGAAACTTTAAAAAGCATCTAGCATGACATATTAGTGATGCTGACATACAGAATTATTTTTGGTCAATTGCAAAACACAAAACTGGAAGCAGAGTTTCTTATTGCAGGATAGAAGCTGTCAGCTAAAGTAGGAAGCACTTGCCAATAATTAGATCTGCCTTATAAGGTCTTGCTTGATGATCAACTATCGTTGGACCCAACGAGACCCAATGAGTGAGAATAGAGCTCACTCAGGATTTGTTTTAAACTAAGACTTACTGGGTATTAAACCCATGAAGTAAACAAAGTAGATAATGCCCAAAAGTGGGTGCCAAAGATGGAGTTGCTTCTTGTGCTCAACAATCCTTTCCATGAGTTTCTAGTGAATTATCTCAGCAAAATATCTTTATGAAGTGGATAGTGCTAGGAAACTACATTCCACACAGTGGGGAATCCTGAAGCAGCCAGCAGGTATTTGAATGTTCATGGTGATTCTGTGCAGCCTGGCTGGTTCACTGAGAGCAGCGCCTGGCATCTTGGGAGAAAAGCAGACTTGGGCCCTGCCCCAACTTTACTGGCTCAGAATCTGCACGTGAGGAAGACAGCCAGGTGATTCTGTATGCACAGGGAAGTTCGGAAAGCAAGTTTCACAGTGTTTGGATTCCACAACTATTAGTATGACTTGTCTTACCTCTAACGGAGATACATTGGCCTCTACTTACATACATAATTTTAACTCAGCTAAACAGTCCAATTTATATATCAAATTCCTCACGATAACCATCATACCTGATAATTATATGCACCCTTAAAAAAATACCATCTCAAATATACTATATGATGTGGTAGGAGTAGATAATCCAGGACTGAAGGATTTTTATTTTCTCCAGTTTGATTGTGTCAAGTATTGACGTGGATATAGTTCCCCTAAGTCCTCAGGGCCAGCGAGGTGACCTATTAAAATCCTACAGTTAGGTAGTTTGCTTCAGTTCATTATCAACTTCAGTCGCAAATGTGAGACACTCTATTATGATCTGAAACAATGGCACCTGAAAACATGAATAATACATAGCACTAACAATACTTTTGGAACCATTATGGCATAGAATATTGTATCAATCCATAATTTGAAGATGGAGCTAAATGGATCTTTCCTCTGAAAGACCTGCTGTTATATGTCAATTTACACCTGATGTTAATAAGGATATACTATCACCTAAAATCCATATTAAAATATTTTATATAAGATGTACTTGCATTAATAGATATCTGTCATTTGTTACTAAATACGGCTGTTAAAAAAAACCTCTTATATGCTTTCAAAATTTGTTTTTAAGAATTTGACATTAGATTGAATAAAAAGTATTACGGAATCAATCCTTCATTATGAAAGTGGACATAATGGATGAAATACTGTGTGTTGCTTACTTCGTTTTTGCCCGGTCAGATTGAGATTCTCATCAGCATTTGACACCCCTTACATGGCCCCATAATGAACAAGAATCTAAATATGGACATTAAATATGTCCACAGTATCTTTCACATTTTTTCTTTGAACGTTATAGTCTTTCGATTTGAACCTCTCCTATAATAGGGGTGTAAAATAAGGTAGCTCACTCAATTATGAATCACTCTGGATTATAAATTCATGTATCTTTAACCATGAATTCAACAAGTACACAGTGATGTTTGATCTGAAATTGCATCAGAGTATGAAGTAGTACTTTAGGAGGATTAAATTAATAAAATAAATTGAATAAATGTTCAATATAAGTGAAATATGGCACCTTCACCTAAGGGTAAATAAATAAATCCACTGTTTACATTGTTCCCCTTTGACTTCATTTTCTCCATCATCTTCTTGCTGACACTAACTGTTCCTCCGTTTGATGGAATCAATATTTTAAATATGAATCAAAATGCAAAGTAGGGGGGCTTAGGCACACATAAGTTGGCAATAATTTTTTTCTAATGGCTTAGAGGCATTTATCTTTGTTTGAAAGGCTTTTGACTAGTGGTGAGAGAATTATAGTACTTTTCGTTATTATTCAAGTTGCTTTCATCTTTAAAAATATTCTCTTTACCATTATATTATATAAAAGATACTAAGAAAAAACTGAATGGAAAAAACACCACCCTTTGTCATCATCATCATTTTATAGAATGAATATGGGGCATGATTACTATGCTGCCTTGATATCATAATTAATAAAATGTAGTTTAATAAGAAGTTTATATTATTCGGTATCCCTCATGCTTGTTATTTTCTCTTTCATCTGGGAAGGATTCATCTGTGAGAAGCATGGTAAAAGGCGAGGTTTACACAGGAATTTTTAAGGAACCACTTTAAGTAACTAAGTCGCCCTTTGCGGAAACTGTTGGACTTGAAAGTGCATAATGAAGTTTATCAGTTTTCCTGTTAATTTCCTAACTATTTGCATGTGTGGTGAGGTGTTTCCGTAAATGTAAGCAAACAATATTGCACTAGCATGTGGCCTAAAGTCTCAAAGTTCTGAGACAATTCTTTACTAAAAATTGTCTAGAACCTGAGTTACTACGAAGAGAAATCGGTGAAAATTTGTTAACCAGAAATAAATCATTTCTTATTATCTGTAGGATTTGCATTCTAAGTAATCCTAACATATGACAAGCTGGTTTCCACCAACATAATCAAGTTGAACAATGTTCCTTTTCTCCCTGGCCACTTCCTTCCAGAGCTTTCATAGCCTAGGATGGGGTATCTTTATAAGCTTCACTTATAAAATGCATTGTTTTAATTGGAGGCTTGGAGGAAAAGAAATAGGGTATTAGAACTAAGAATCAACTGTGGCCAAGAAACTTGGGTATCTCCCAGAGAAGATAGAACACAAAGTCTCTAGTTTGGGCAGATTTCACTTGTTTTGTGTATCTTCATTTCATTCCGTGGCTTCTTCCTGTCTCAGATTTTCCATCCCAAACTTTGCCTCATGGGCTGGTCTTTTTTTCCTCAGTTGGCATCCATGGCACCTTTAAACGTATTCCTATTTTGTCATTCAGCAGACGAACTCCATGCTTCGTATCCCCCTCCTTCCCCTCCCGGGCCTGCCCCTCCATCACTAACACACTCTGCCATTACTTTCAGGCACACAATGTCACCGTCTTCACGCTTTTCCTTGCATTCTCCCAGCTGATGTCCGACATCCTTCATTTCGCGGCATCTGAGCAGAACCACAAGATGACAACGTTAGGATCATAATGCGAATTAGTTATGCCCTCACCATTTCCCGTTCTCATTAAATCATTGTCAGGACAATGGATTCATGTGGTACCATTTCCTGTTCTCATTACAATTTTTGTCACAAGAATGAGGTATCAGAAATGCAATGCTTCACGTAGTCTTTGAAAAATAATAGTTAACTCTGCTGCTTTGACCTTTTTTTTTTTCCCCCTGCGCTGCATTTGGCTCAACACTGCCCTTCTCTCCCCTGCCTATTTGTGGCTTTGGTAATTAGCAGAGGAAGATGAAAGAGTCTGGAATAGGGCAAAAGTTAAGAAATCACAGTGATGAGATTGCATTAACACTTTGCCTTTCTCTTCTCAGCGACAAAACCAAACCCAACACCGCAGGTGTCCCACAAGAGTTACAGAGCGGGCACATGGTCGTTTCTTTGGGAAAAAAAAATGGTTTATTAGTATTTTTTTTCCATGAGCATCTTTCCTGATGTTCAACTTAAATAACAAGCGCACAGCTTGTCCTTAACAGAAAGCAGAGAACTATCGTTCATATTTCCATTGTTTCTTTTTCTTTTAATGATTTCAAATTTGTTTCTTTGAGCAGAGAAAAACTTTTACTATTCAGGTATACAATTTGAATATATTACTTGATTTCCCCTCCCTGCTGATCCTAGCCGCCTTTACCAAGGTTTGGTTTACAATTGATGGCTTTGTTCTTCCAAGACAGTTACCCGTTCTGTTTGGGTTCAGGTAGAAGTCTTACAAACACTAAGTAATGATTTGTTAACTAAACGTTTGCTCCTGAAGCTGTCAGGTCTCCCTGCAGCATAATAGCGGCTTCACCTGTCTGCAGTCACTTCAGGGCGCTCTAATTAAATGCAAACTATCTGAAACCCTAGAGCAAAGAAGGGAATGTGGAGATGGTGTAGAAATGCCTCCTCTTCCCCTTGGTAATATGCTATTATGGTTTTTGTTTTTGTTTGGTTCAGAGAGCGTTACAAGATGTGAGAAAAGCAGGGATTATTTCATTGTGAACAGATCAGTGACCCTATTTGTAGAAAATGTTTTCACTTGGAATGTGCTTAAAGTGAAATTTCAGTTTGCCTTGGATTTGGGAAAGAAAATTGAGTTTGACCTGATCTGTATTTTTTAACGTGTCCCTCCACACCTCCTACACCCCCCTCCCCAGTCTGCCACATTTTCTGTATTGTTTTCATGTGCTGCTTGTTCTCCATAATTCTTTGAGGATTATGTATTTAATTTCTTCAACTTGCTGCCCAGCACAGTGCCTGAAATAGAATAAGCACACAGTAAACATTTGCAGGTGGAGGGAGAAAGGGTGGGGAGGCAGAAATTCAGTGGGACAAGTTAGAAATGGCATAATAAAAACTTGAAGGTGAGGGGGTTTTCAGATAATACTTGTGTTCATGGTAAATATGTTTCGACTTATTTAAGTAGTTTCTTTCTGTTCCTATTAGATTTAGAGTTTTCATTAGAAATAGCTACTGAATTTTATCAAATAGCTTTGCACACTCCATGAATATTAGAACTATTTTTCCCTTTAATTTATTAAGAGATTATTTGATAGACTTTACTAAGTCACTCACTCGATCACCTTTGTTAGTTTTTGATACACCATTGGATTTCATTTCTAATATTTTATTTAAAAGTTTGCATCTTTAAAAGTGAGTTAGTATAGTAGTTTTGCTCTGTTTCTTTTGTGTTTTCTTCTCTATGTTTTGGTTTTAACACAAAATCGTGTTTATAAAGTGACTTGGGGGAGAACGTCCATATTTTTCTGTGGCTTGAATCATTTGTTGAAAAATGCATGCATCCCTGAAAGACAGGTGAGACTCAGCTTCGAGAGCATCTGGAACTTGGCATCTCTTTTCACAGCACATGTAACCACCTTCTCATGTCCTCTGGGGTAAACCGTCTATTCAGATTATCCTTTTTATTTGGGGGTAATGTTGTTAATATGTGTCTGGCCAGGCAATCACCCATTTTTTCCCCCTAAGATTTCTAATTGGCTGCCATGAACTTTCATGCAGTCGTGCCTTCAAATTCAATCAGGTTCTTCTCAATCTAGGGTTGTATGTTCTACTTCTCCTCCTTAGTTATATCTATTTATATATATATATATATTGCTCTCATGGATATTGTAAGAGGGCCATCTATTTTACTAGCCATTTCCAAGAGCCAGCTTTCAGATTTATGTATCCATTCTACTTAATATTCATTTCTATTTCCTTAATTTTAAGTATATCGTTTTTTTCTTTCTCGTTCTTTTACTATTTCTTAAGATGCTACCTATTTTATTTTTTATCTGTTTTCTTTACTAATGAAAGCATTTAAGGTCAGAAGTAGTGCTAGTAGAACAGCTTTCATTAAATCGCTGTGTTTGAGATGAAGTATTCTCCATGTCAGTATTTTCTAGATTGTGTTTAAGTTCATATTCCAGGAATTATCTCAGATAATAGTTGTTAAATATAACATTATTTTGACCATCTTTTGTCTGTATCTAATTGCGTTGAGTACATGAATTAGATTGATTTTTTTAAAGTAGCCTGAAAAATAGAGTTCTGCTTTAAAAAATGTCTTAAATATTTTTAATGGTTAGTTTTTATACATAGTCTGTGGACACAGAAAAAGCAAGTACTCTCTATTTGAGGGATAAAAATATCTCTGTATATTTTTTTTTAAAGATTTTATTTATTTGACAGAGAGAAACACAGCCAGAGAAGGAACACAAGCAGGGGGAGTGAGAGAGGGAGAAACAGGCTTCCCGCCGAGCAGGGAGACCGACATGGGACTCGATCCCGGGTCTCCAGGATCATGACCTGAGCCGAAGGCAGTCGCTTAACCAACTGAGCCACCCAGGCGCCCTATCTCTGTATACGTTTTAAGCAAGTTTGTTAATCAGTTCTATGTCTTATTTTTTATTTAATAGATCTGTTTAATTCTTTGAGAGCTATTGAACTTCCACTGTAATTCTCTTTTTTATTAATTTCTTTGTGCATAGCAAATGGTTTTTGACTTAGATATTGTCTAGAAATGCAGATGTGTTAATAATATCAACGTCCTGAATTGTGTGTCATTACATTTTGTAATGTCCCTTTATCTTATTTTCAGTATAACATGTAGTGTAATAGTTTCAGGTGTACAGTGTAGTGATTCATCACTCCCATACAACACCCCGTGTTCATCACAGCAAGTATGCTCCTTAATCCACATCACCTGTGTGATCCATTCCCTAACCTGCCCTGCCTTCCAGTAACCATCAGTTCTCTCTGGTTAAGAGTCTGATTAAGACTGTTTAAGAGAGTCAGTTTCTCTCTCTCTGTCTCTCTCTTTTTCTTTTGCTTTCATAATGTCCCTTTTTATCCAGCTGACTGCTTTTCTTATTTAATTTCGCTTTGTCTGCTAGTAGTATTATTACTCCGATTTTCATTTTTTTTCCCATTGATATTCACTGGTATTCCTTGCACATTCTTTACTTCTTAACATTTTCTCTCTTAAATAAGAAAGAGGATCCAGCTAGTGTTGTTTTAAGCCAGTATCATAAACTTTGCCCTTTAGCAGGAAAGTTCCATCATTCACGTTTAGTTTTTTGAATTTTGTTACTTAAAAATTAAGCATTCATTGAAGTATATTGGTAATGAGGGAAATTCAGTCAGAGTAGTCTGGGGGTTTCGCAGCATGCCCACTCATTCAGGGTCCTCCTGAGCTTCAGTAACATTGTCCTTTAGAGAACCAAATCAATGTAGAGCTGATACTAGACTGTTCTTATTAGTAGATCACTATTCCCAGAATTGATTGAATTCTTGTTTCTGGCAACTCTTTAAGCACATTACATACCTACGATACTCTCTGAGGTTGGAATTATTATTTCCCCAATTTCATAGATGAAGAAATCAAGCACTGAGAATTTTCATGATTTACTGCACAATACACAGTTAGTAAAGCATAAAACAAAGTTTGGAATATGGACACTAGGTCTTAAAATTACCTGAATTTTCATTTTTCACATTCTCACCATTGAGGTCCTATCTTGAAGGAAACACAGTCATTACCTGAAAATATTCCCTAGGAACTGACCAAATAACAAAATAACTTCCTCTGAACATTCCTTCTTAGTGAACACAGACTTGTTCTGGCCTGGGGTGGGCTGGGGCATCTTAGTCAGTGGGGCAGCTAGTATTCTTTAATTACTAACAACAGAGACCAACCCTGGATAACTTGTTTAAACACTCAATCAGAGGGCTTTACCCGGTGTCTTGTGGACGGAGCTAAAGGCTAGAGGACAAGACAGGCACAAGGAGGATTTCTCTTTGCTTATTTGCCTTTGTGCCCTGTTATGAGATGGCCATGATAAAAGTCAAGCACACAATGGTGACTAAATTATAGTTTCTGTCCCTGAGGAAGGTAATTCTATTTGAAAAATATATGGTTGGAGAGTTCCAAGTAATCAGAATACAGTAATCACTTTTAAAGTCTGACCACAACTATAGCAGTTACAACCTAATTTATGGAATATGTGGATTTCACCAGGCACTCTCTCAAGGTCTTTCTCTCACTTGATTTCACAACACCCTGTTAATCATTCCCACTTTATAGAGAAGAATGCTGAGACTCAGGGAGTAGGATTCATACCCATAGAGTCTGGCTTCTCTTTGTGCTTTGAATGTCTCTTAGATATTAAGAAAAGAAAGCTTGGTAGATAAATGTGTGGATAAGGAAACGTTGCAATAATGAGGTCTATTCCTTACAGTTGTCATATCTGGATTTTTATCACAATTCAGTGTGTGTATAACACATTTCTGGCCTGCTGAGCATTCCTTTCTTTGGATGATAATGAACCCAATATGACAAGATTTCTTCCCCTTAGGGTTTTTTTCTTCTCAGCATCTTCAGTCAGTTTGTTGGTCCAGAACAAATGTGGTCCTGCATTGGTCAGAATTTGAACTCTTCTTGTTTGTTCTACACATAGACATTAAGTTTTAAAGAAAAAATAACTCTGGGAAGAATATTCCCAACATACTTACAGAAAGCAATACACATTTCTGTTTCCACTTGTGCTTTATTTTTTTTAAAAGATTTTATTTCTTTATTTTAGAGAGGGCATGTGAATGGGGGGAGGAGCACAGGGGAAGGGACAGGTGGGCTCCATGCTCAGTGTAGAGCCCAGTGCTGGGCTCCATCCACAATACTGAGATCATGGCCAGAGCTGAAATCAAGCATCAGCCGCTTAACTGACTGAGCCACCCAGGCATGCCAACTCATGCTTTATATAAACACATTGGCACATAAACATGTACGTATGTGGACACATGCATTTTAGAAGGTGCACAAAATTCTTAATGTATATCTCTGAAGATAGGTTTCAAATGGTTATTTTTTTAATGTCTTATACCTCTTTGTACATTTTCTCCTATGAAAAGGCTTTGCCTTATTGATTAAAAGAAAATGATTTATGTTTTGAAAAAAATGCTTTTTTAAAATTGAATGAGTTTTAAAATAATGTGTGTTATTTTGTAGCAGAATAAAGCTTCTTAGACCCGTCCGAATGCAAAACCGACTGCTCTCTGATTACCGTGTAACCTCTGCCAGTCTTGCAATTGGTATTGACTTTCTGTCTGGGCTGAGCTATATAGCAAATGCTCAGAGAAATATTACTCTTATACATCTCTCCTCTTCCTCAACAGTGAATGTGTTTTCACTTTTAGTTCCTGAATTTCTCCTTTCTCTCATGAGTGCCCTCCTTCCTCTCTTCTGAGCATGTTTCTGTTGGTCGAAGGGTACCTACGTTGCATCCCTTCATTTCACTACCTTCTCTCTTACTAGATAAATGGGGACAACATGGTTCATCTCCAAAAACTTCCCCTGAGAGTCTTCCTCTACCCATCTATTTAAATACATGAGTTCACAAGGAAAATTCAGTGTTAAATTCAATGCTGAAGCAATTACATGAGATTTACCACTGTCTTTTAAATTAAAGATTTCCATACTTGCTCTTGCTAAAATAAAACTATCATTTTCATTTTTCAAAAATAAATACAGACCAAGAGAGAATGGCAGTAATATTTGCAAGCGGTTATATTAGAACCACATTTCTACTTTTGGAAATCAATATATTGTTGGGGCACCCCAAATTTCCACTGACATTCAAATAAGCTGCCCGAAATTACTAATATTATGGTAAGGGAATCTTTCTGTTGAAAGCATGTGCCCATAAGAGTTCTAAATTCAGTGTAGTATGATGACTTGGCAGGACAGAGCTGTTGCTTGAAATATAATAACACAGAAGAAAACCAGGAGAAAGATGCCTCCATTAAATTTTCCAGCTAGTCCGTATGTTCTCGGTATTAAAATGGACTCAATATTTTCATCTGTTTTCCACACACAAACCTTGTGACTAACCACCTCAGCTACATTTAAATAACTTGAATTCCAGCATTTAAATTGAATACATGTCATTTCCCCTTCAAATATATCTAGCCTCTCAACTTGATCTTGAAAGCTGTTGGAGACTTTCATAGCTTTTACATCTGATTTGAGAATCTGACACACAATCCAAATCTTAGTACTTGAAAGTTCTACCAAGTGAAAAAGATCGGAAGTCCTTGGAAATTGTTTCAAAAGTCCATTCTCTTTTATGTCCAAAGACATGGTTGACATCTGAAGAATAAAATTAGAGGGACAATAAACCCAGCTCTCTCGTTCAGGTTCCTGATAAGGCAGAGGTATGTCCTAGAAATGCCCAGGTGCAGGTACCTCTCCTAAAGAATGTTGAATTCTCTCATGTCTGAGTAAGGTAAGAAGGGGTGCTGTGATCGTTTCTGCAGCAAGAAGAATCATATCAGGCAAATAACTTATAATAATTAGTGACTGTAGGACAGGGTTGAAGAGCATTGACTCTGAAGTCAGAAGAATCTGATTTCAAACCTGGACTCTGGCCATTGGATGAGTAACTTAAAGTCTTTATGCCATAAGGTTTAATAGTTACTGCCCCATAAAGTTATATGAATTAAATGGCATAAACTACATGGAGGGTTTATCAAAATGCTGCCCTATAGTAATTTGCAGGCATTATTATTACTACTGTCTTTATTACAAACAGAAAGAAGCTTTCACGTTTGATATGTTCATAAGGGAGTTTTCAAATCTGCATATGCAAATGTGAGATGGTTATTGACAAATGTGTTTAAATAATTCTCCAAATCTAGTTTTAATTGGTTTTCTGTAAGACTTCCAATTCTAGACTTGGCTTGAAAATAGTTCCATTTTCCTTGACCGTGGCTAAGCTTTGATGCCGCTGTCTTCTTTCTAAGGAATTAATTGCTTCTTTGGGTGTGGAGTGGGAGGAGTTGGGTTAGTCTGTGAGGACTAGTCTCTGAATTGAAACTGCCAAAGAACCTTTTTAAAGAGCTCATCTACAAATTCACACCACTGCCTATGGGTTGTGATGTGGGCCCTCCGTTTCTTCTCATGCTTGCTTCCTGCTAAGAAGGCAAACTTTGGGCCTGCCCTGTTGTTATCCAAATAGAATTGTTTGGAGGAGGCAGGTTGGCAATGGAATGGGAAATAAATAGGAAGATTCTTTAAAAATTAAATTGGAAATCTGTCCCCCTACAAGACTTTTGTCATCATCCAGACTTCTGTGGTTATGTTTTATTTTTATTTTTACAATATTTATCAAGCATTTACTGTGCTCATCCGAATGCTTTTCAAAGTCAGCACACTGAACCTTTGTACTCTTTGGGGATAGATCTGAACTGTCATCCCATTTTGCTGATGAAAACACTGAGGCATGCAGTGGTTAAGTGACTTGCCCAAAGTGATATGGCCGATGATCACAGAGCTGGGATGTGAGCTGAGACAGCCTGGCCCCATGTCTGACTCTGAACCAGGACCCTGGCTATGTGGTGCAAGTAGCTGCACTTACAGTTTTGCAAATAAGTGAGTTATAAGTAGAGAAATTTAATAAATATCCAGCATATAATAGATAGTTATGTTCCTTCCTTTTGATTTATAAAAACGAGAAAGAAAAAAATGACTTGTCTCTTACGATATTGTTTGAAATCTGGCAACACTTTTAATTGGTGACTTTGCCTATGAAAGTGCTCTGGAGGAAAGTGAACCTTCTGTTGTTCTGTAATTGCTATTTTCCCAGCAATAGGAGATAAGGACAATGAGGTTTGGAAAAGAAAATGCTGATTTGGGAAAATGAATGGTCTATGTTTTCCTCTTTATGTTGACTTACTCTTTAAAAAAAAAAAGTCTCTATCCCCAAGTTTTTTATTGTTAATCTACAAATAAGAACTGACTCTTCTAAAGAATTAGAAAGGAAGGAAAAATTATTTTCTCAGATTTATATGATGCCAGAGAAATTGTCTCTTATCCCATGCCTGAAATGTTTTGAAACCTGATGACAGTAAAAAAGAATTCATTTAGATTCAATTGGGTATTAAATGATAAATTTTCTATTTGCATAAGTTTGGCTTTAACTTCATATTTAACATGTCAGTTTTCAATGTAATTAATCCATCTGTTTGTGCTTGTGGAGTCCTTTTCAAAAGAGAATTTCAGAATAGAACGTACTTATCTGAATTCACAGCATAAAATAAAGCTCATGGGAATGAGCATTTTAAGTTTCACAGAAAGTGATATGTGGTAATCTGTGTCTTTTCGGACACATTAAATAAAACTGTTTTATTAATCAATGTAACTGAGTACAAACTGAATTCCACTTCCCTCCATATTTTATAAAAACAGAACGATATTTGGGAAAACAAGGGATATGTTAAATAACTCAAAGAGTTCCATGACTTGCCCATATAGTGAGACAGTTGCATTTTGCTCCTTGCTGAATGCACACATGTATTTGTTGGAAAGTACTGAGCTGTTAAGAATACAGGTAGTCCTTGCTTCAGGGAGGACACGTGCGTGAGTTTCCGTGAACACAATGCCCTTCACAGCAAGGAGTGCCCATATTCAAATATTTCTGTTGAATTTCTGTATTGTAAGTTTTTAACTTAATATTCAATACAGTTTTTGGACAGATAAGAAGTTAGTTGGTATTTCTTTCCTTAAGTAGGGGAGTCAAATATAACCAGTTTTTACCCAAGCCTTTATCATAGTTGGAATATCTTGCTATAGTAATTTGATGAGGAAAATTGAAGTTTTTCCCTGAAATCTCCTTTAATGCTTACCTAAATTCCTTTTGGCTGTGCGTATGCACTAGGATTTGAATCATGCGGAGATCAGTCATCTGGGTATTTAGCGTTCTGGAGACAAGTCATTCTAGAGATAGGTTGAAGTTTTCATTTTTCGTTCACGTGATTTGGCCTTTTGTATATAGTTAATAGGAAGAGGTTCAAGATTACATTTTGGAAGAATTCTTTTAGTCAAATAAATTATCTCAAGGTATTTGTCATAAGATTGTCTATTTATGGAGAGAGAGAGAGAGAACATGCACACATGGGTAGATTGATAGGGGGGAGATCCAGAGGGAGAGGGAGGGAGAGAATCCAAAACGTGGAGCTTGATCTCATGACCCTGAGATCATGACATGAGCCAAAATCAAAAGTTGCACACTTGACCGACTGAGCCACCCAGGTGCCCCATCATAATTTTAAAAACATCATCAATTATAATTATCCTTACCTGTTAAATTTCATTTACTTGTTTTTGTATCCATGTTTATATTTGGTGATGAAGGTAAGCTTTAATAGCTACCTGACTTCACTGATTTTAATATTTCACAGCTGCTTCTAGGCCTTAGGTAGTGGGTTTGACTCCATTTTAGCATCCTTCCATGGATCTTTCTGGCATGCACAGAATAAAATAAGTAAATCATATTAGTCTTTTATCACAACACATTTCAGAAATAGGTTTGAGAAGCTGAATATTATAAAGCAGGTAGTATTTTCACCTAAGAAAAAGTTTATGATTGGTTAGGAACTCAACATCAAACATATATTAAGGAGTAATAATATTTTGAAAAACATCACATGTATAATCTCAGGAAATTAAAAATAACAAATATATTCTCTAAGATGTAGACTGTTATTCAGGTACTTGATGTTATCTCATTTGTAGTGTCCTGATTGTAATGCACCTTCATTCAAATGTCCCATTTGTTCTTTATCTTCTTTCAAACTATATTATTATTTATTTAATATGTTTGGTTAGCCCAACTCACTGTATGAAGTTTATTTTTTTATTTTAATATATTTTATAGTCTGCTCTTGGTCATTTGCATATTTGCATCTTTTCATTTCTGTTGTGTGTATCACTCCGTCCAAGTTCAGTAATGCTGTGTTTCCTTATGTACTTGGTTGTTTTTTTTTAATGACCTGTTCATTTTTCTGTAAAGTAGTCTTTCCTAGATTTGCTTCTGCCAGATTCCTAGGGTCATCACCAGCATGAGGCTGTTTTAAAATAGTTGAAGGAAGGTGGAAAAAAATCACAACTATTTAACAACGGGTGAGGGGATTAACAAAATGTACTAAATCCATACAACGGAAGATTATTCAGCCATTAAAGGAAATGAATACTTAGACCTGCTACAATGTGGATGGACCTTGAAAACATGTTAAGTGAGAGAAATTGGACACAAAAGACCACATATTATATAATTCCATTCATATGAAATAGTCAAAATAGGCAAATGCTAAGAGAGAGAGAGAGAGAACATGAGTGGTTGCTAGGAATTCGAGAGGGGGAAGATTGGGGAGTGGTGGTTTAGAAGAGATGGGGTATCCATTTGGGGTGATAGAAATGTTTTGGGACTAGATGGTGGTTAGGGTTACATAACGTCAAGCACATGTGCTTAATGTCACCGAACTGTGCACTTTAAAATAGAGCAAGCTTTTACGTTCTATGTGTTTTTGCAACAACAATAGCAATAATAATAAAAACAGCTCAAGACCTGAATGTTATTGGGCAAGAAGTTTTTTGGACTACATGGGTATCTTGAATATTCGTCCTCAATATCTCTGTAAGGGCCATCTTGTGGTTCTAATTTCTCAGAGATCTTTTATGTCCCTGCTTTGCTCAGCAGCAACACTACTTCCTGTAAGGTTTTTTTGGGTGGGATATAGTGAGCCTCCCTTTGACTTTTCCTTACCCAGAGGTTGCATCCACCCTGGATCCCAGTGATGTAGAGGGAAGCTTTCCTCTTAGGCTTCCGACCATAGGTGCACCCAGGGTTTTGACTTCGGTGGGTCCAGTGAAATCGCCCATGTGAGAGTAAGTGCTTCTGGTTCCCCAAGGATTCTGGGGTTTCCCTGCCTGTCTGGGTTCCCACTTCCACTCAGATATTGTGATAATTCCTTCCTATCTAGTCAACAAATCCATGTGTCTAAGAAGATGTTTTAAAATTTATCTCAGTATTTTTCAGTTACTTTCTGCAGGAGGATGGGACTGAATGATCCCACCCATTGGTATTATTGGGGTCACAATGTACAGAAACTTTATTCTGGCAAACTTCTCTTAATGCATTTTGACTGTCTCCACATCGTGCTCTCCCTCTACTCTTTCTGCTCTTGCTGGGAATTTCTTTTCAGTTCTTTCAGTTCAGTTTTCTGAGAACAGAATGTGACTGTGTCGGTTCACTTTTTACCTGAAGACCACAGGCACAGCCCGAGCTCCACAGGCTGTGCTGTCAGCGAGCAGGCAAGTCCACTGGCAGCCTTTTCTGGCAAGAGAGAGCTCTAGAAGGACAGAGAGTGTGAGTCAATATGGTCAACAGAAGTTCCAAAGCACTTCACTAGGCTTCCTTTGATCTGCTTCTTGGTGTAGATGGTGTAGACGTTTTTTCCAGTCTTAGAGGTGGGATTAACTAGGCTCAGAGAAGGTTCGTTAATTGTCCAACTGCATAACATGGGGAAGAGAGAACCAACCACAAACTCTGTGCCTATTTCTCAGAGGACTTGTTTTCAAAGCAAACTAGGCCACTTAACATTTGATGGAGGTCTGGAGGAGTATCTAGCAGGAGTAACTATCAGCCCCAGAGAAACGGGATGACATTTATTCAGGCAACATGAAGAAGCTCATTGTGAAAAAAGAGGAGAGAAAAGAAAGCTGAGGATGTGAAGAGTTACTGAATTTTAGTCTTGTTCAATTTTATTTGTATTAAGTGTATAATGAACAAATAGGCATTTTTGTAATTTTAAGGCTTTTTGTCCATGCTCTGTAATTCAAGAAGAACACATATATGGGGTGGGTGTGTGTGTGTGTGTGTGTGTGTGTGTGTGCATTCAATTAGTATTTCATGCTTGATATAGATATTTCAGATAATATATATTCTTGATAAATCTCTTTTGATGTTTTGTATTTGTGATAAATAGACTTTTCAAAAAAAATTTTCATTCCCTCCTTTCGAGATAACAGGCTCTTTTGGGCAAGCTAAGTGATGTTCACTTGAATGACATCTTCATGGTTTCTAGGGCACCAAGTTAGCTCTCAGTTGATTCCAGGGTGTTGCCAATAAATACTGCTTGCCCAAATGAGGAGTGAGTAGCTGGATAGTCACTATATTACTGGGTGTGTGGTCCCTTTGCCACACCTCTGGGCCCTTACTCCTTCCCTCAGCATCTGTCTTCCCCATGCCTTGTCACTGAGGAAATCTCATGTATTCTCAGGAGTGAGATGTAAACTTTTGTTCTAATTTGCTTACCTTCTCCTGAGTCTTTTAGCTGTGCTTAGGTGTTTCCCATTGATCTGAGGATTAAGCTTTAAGTCTCAAATCCAAAAATCATCTCCTTTGTTCATTCTGATTTTTTTGGATGTGCAATCCCTTTCATAACACAATAAAATACAGATTGTTTACAAAACAAAAGGGAAAAGGCCAAAGCAATCAAAGAACATGTCAGGGAAGATGGAGAAAGAATACTCCTGAAGTAGTATTCAGACTCATAACCAGGAAAGAGAATTCAGTAAGCAAATTCATCAATTAGTTCCTTGTTTATTCTTCTTCAATCAATGGAGGTATTTCGGTGTTTATCGTCATTATTCTTTTACAGTGTATTAATTGTACAAACACATTTCTACTTCCCATCAGCCTTTCATAGAGGCAGAAGTGTTGAGCCACAGCCTCTGTGTCTCTATGTGCTAATACCTAGGAATGACAATCAAGATTTCCTTCAATGAAACTAACCAGTTGTCCTTCACAGTAGAAGCTTAAAAAGAATACAGCTTCATGAACATGCTAACAACCTCCTAAGGTCATGTGAACCCACACACTTGACTGCTGAGCCTTCAGTGCAGGGCTGAGGAGACCTTATTCCTGTTTCTCAAAGGACTCATATGCTCCATGAAGCAGCAAGATTTCCAAACTCTAACTTTAATGCAGTAGTTCCCCTGATCCACAATGTCACTGTGTGGAATTTCAGCTCTGTGCAGTTGCCCGTGGTTCAGAAGCAGGTGATTCTCCTTCTGACCCACAGCCAGATGGTCAGTAGGAACCCGACCCCTAAGCACAGTGCCTACGTCATTCACCGCACCGTGTGTCCCCACGGGGGCACTTCATTATCTCACATCATCACAAGAAGGCTGAGTGTAGTACATTGAGGCATTCTGAGAGAGAGAGGCACAATCACATAACCTTTATTACAGTATATTATAATTGTTCTAGTTTCATTTTAGTTATTGTTGTGAATCCCTTACTGTGCCTGAATTTAAATTAAACTTGATCATAGTATATCTAGGGTTGGTACTATCCATACTTCCAAGGATCCACTGGGAGGTCTTGGAACATACCCCCCACAGAGAAGGAGAGACTATGGTACTTGGAGTTCTGAAGAGATTAATGTAAGTACTGGTATGCCCAGACAGGTCCTTGGAGTGGTGATATTGGAGTTGTGGTAGAGTGGGAAGAAAACGTGTTCAAATACCTGTCCTAGGAATGGGCTTCTAGCCTGGGATGCTTCCTTTACAGAGCTGAGGAGAGATAGGAGTGGTGGGGGACAGGGGAGATTCTAATTTGCATGCAAGATAAGATAGGGGGCTGTGAATATATGGCAAGCTTTCTGAGTTTCTAGTGATGACCTAAAATCTTTTTGGAGGATAAACGTGTGATGGGGATGAAGCGCTTTGAGATTTAGAAATAGATTAATACACTAGTGGACTAAGTGAATGAGGGAAGGAGAAGAACACAAAGCAGCATAATTTATTCACCCAAGATAAAGAAGAAAGTGGAAGAAGAAGGAGATAAGAAAATGATAAGCTTTGGGAAACAAGTACAGATTCAGCCGGTTGCTGCTTCATTTATTATTCATTCTTATCTTTTATTTCTCCAGTTAGATACCTTCACCAAACCCCACTGGCCCCATTCTTCCTATTCTCCAGTAAAAGCATGCACTCCCATTTATTGAGCATCTACTGTATGCCAGGCACCCCACTGGGCACTGGATAAGCATCCCATATAATCTCTACATCAAATCTGCCAAGCATGTATTGTTCTCTCCATTTGGCAATTGTGGGAAATGTGCTCAGTGATGTTAACCCTGCTCTCCAAGCTCCAACAGCAAGTATAAATTGGAATTAGGATTGGACCTCACATCCATCTGGCCAAGGTGGTGTTCACCTCTTGCTGTCTTGGCGGGGTGCCTTGTAAGGACTGAGTGGCAACTTAACCAAAGGAAGTCCTCACACATGCCCCTTTCAGGCCATGGTTTCTGCTTTTAGCAACTGTCATCTGCTCGTCAGGATGCACCTGGCAGGCACAGCTGTGCACCCAGTACATCTCTCTCTTTGGAATCACTCTGCAGAGAGAGGCATCACAGAGGTCCTCAGGGTGGCAGTGTGTCAGCAACACCCTTCTGAATTTGATCCCCTGGCACTCACTCTGTGGTCTGTGAACAGATAAAAGGAATACTGTGTAGAGTTGATAACCTCAGGACATGGGGAATCTACATAAAAGAGAATTGTAGAGTCCTGTGGAGGTGATGTGTGGGACACAGGCAGTTGGAAGGAAGGAAGGAAGGAAGGAAGGAAGGAAGGAAGGAAGGAAGGAAGGAAGGAAGGGGAAAAGAAAGGAAAGGAGGGAGGGAGGGAGGAAGGGAGAAGAAAAAGGAAGGAAGGAAGGAGGGAAGAAAGGAAGAAAGAGAAGAGAAGGGAAGGAAAGGAAGGGAGAAAGAAGAAAGAGGAAGGAAAGAAGGAACCAGCACCTTGTATTTTGTATAAATAACAAGAGCGATTGCCGCATATGGTAATCCTGAGGGTTAAGCACAATATACAAAAATTCAGGTGGTAGTGGACATATCACATGCACTCTGTAAAGGAGAGCTATGATTAACATGGCATTAGAAGTTTGAATGGGAAAATTGTTCTTGCTCTTTTCTGGAGAAGAGCCCGAAGTATAAGAAAGTATGATGATTTCGCTATTTATAATTTCAGTATTTACAGTTGACATTTACGATTTTAATGTTTTAAACATATAAGTGTTGCAACATGTTTTGTTAGATGCCTCTTTTGGTATCAAATTACATTTCAACTGTAATTTCTATGTTTATCTCCTTCCCTCCACACCCCTTGGTTTTCTAGTTTTACTTTTGACAACCTCGAAAGCGTGTTTCCCCCAGGTTTGTTAGTGAACCCTCCTCCCCCAGATCCTTGCAAGCCGAAGAGCCTTTCTTTCCAGTGCTTCTGGCCTGACCCTTACCTCCTTCTGTCACCGTGCCTCCTAATTCCCGGCAGGATCACTGAGCACAGAGGAGTTACTGTATTCACTCAGTCATGTACTCCTTCATTCACTGAGTTTTTCATTCAGAAAATGTTTCTGCATACCTGATCCCCTCCAGGCCCTGCTGCGACCACCTTGAGCTGCAATAGTGAGGTTGCCCTAACCAGAATTCCCAGTTTATATTCCTCCTGGGGAAAGAATTCTCTCTAAGGACACCGGGAAATAATTACAAGCGGTAATAACAAGGGAAAATAAAAGAAGCTCTTAGAGCATGTGTTTGGGAAGCCTGGGGTGGTTTTCCTGAGGGAAGTTTTGGGGAACATCGAATGACCCCGGACTGCCCATAGGTACCAGAGGCTGTGGAAAGCTGGTTACTGTTGTAGTGTTGACATTAAGCTTTCTAGACTCTCTTGTTCCTTAACTTTTCTGCAACTCCCAAAATTCACCCCATGATTTGTTTTCATGTATTTTTAAATCACCTTCCTGAAGAGTGTATTTCTGTCCCTTTCCAAGAATTCCAATGCATGTTTTTGTTTTCCCAGGCTTAGGATTAATAGCCTGCAACTTCTTCTCAACTTTCTGTAAATTGTTAAGTAACATTTTTCTTGGCTTTTGTGTCTTTTATTTAAGAAATAATTATGTGTCCTGTTTTCCACTCACCTCATTTCTCCTTATTATTCTTTCCTGGCTCAGCACATTTACCTGCCAGCTGTTTCCCTTTGAATTTTGGATCTTCCTTCATACTTTCATTCTATTCATCAACCAATATAACAATATATCCTCTTGCAGTAAATGTGTCAGATCCTGTATAGAAGTTCATTCCATAATTTCCAAAAAGGTGGGGCTTTATAAGAATTCTCTGTGGGTTTTTTTTTCTGTATTTGCCTTTGTGGAATTGAATCATTTCAATTTGCTAAACCAGCTAATAATGATTAATACAAATATCAAATCATCAAATCTCATGAGCATGCCTTTTTTCCATGAAATCAAAGCTATCACATGTCGTTGAAGAGTGTAAAGCCTGGCATTAGTGCTCATTACAGGCACAAAAAGTTTTCAGCCATCTCAAAGAAAGCATCGGTATTCGTTTTCAGTGCGGTGCCTTATGAATCCTTATGTTTAGAACACTTCTCCACTGGAATAAATCTTATAGCTGATTATCACAGCAGTTGGCCCCGTGCCAAAAGCAATTCTGGGAACGGTATTCAATCAATGTGTAAACCAGTGAAATGCCAGGAACTTTTGGAAGACCAAGAAGGGTGATTAGTTATTGAAGAATAAACATAGTAAAACATTAAGCATACTCTCTCAAACAGTGCAGAAAAGAATTTTCCATGAGTTCATATGAATATAGACCTGGTTATATTTTAGGATGTGGGTTCCACCAGATGATTTATATTTTGTTACATTGTTGGAGAACATTTAACTAGCACAAAGTATGTCATTTAGAGTTTAAAGGAAATAAACACTCCTATTATTCAAGGTAATATGTTTAGAATACCACCATCAACATATACTTTTATTTATAATATAATAAGAAACTTGATATAGAAAAATAAAAACAGTAATAAATCGATGAAAGTAAAACCACAGGAGCTGAAAGCGGAGAGTTTTGACTGTTAACAATCAGCCAAATAGAACGTTAAGATGCCATGTCGCAGTGTCTTTAAATAGAGAAACAACCCTCGGGTGATATAGTCTATATGTGGGCCACCTTATCCAAGCCTTCTGGAACGTATTCCATTTGGATTCTAGAATACTTCAAAATTCTAATAAAACTCTTGGTGGAAAAAAAAAAAATCATTGCATTCAGGCAATGGGCTGAGAGATGGAGAGAGGAAGGGGGCGCTCGCCCCACGGGCTCCTCAGCCAGAAGTCTGTGGGCAAAATCTAACCTACTGCCAATGAAAGAAGGTTTATGCTTTCCTAGTTTATGACTAACCGAAAATACTTTATTGTGATTCTTATTTGCCGCTTCAAAAATTATGTTGGTATACCTAGCTTCACAGTTAGATTTTCAGGAGGAAATTGTCATTTTTTATTTTGTGTTTCTTGATTGTAATTCCACTTATCCAACACTTGCATGTGAAATGGGCCAGGACCAGTCTGCTCATTGGTAATCTTTAAAATGTAGGTGCATTCACCCCCAAACAGGGACTTTGCTTGTGACCATCAACTACACATAATAATAATAATAATAATAATAATAATAATAATAAGATGGCAGAAAATAACCATTCATTCCATTTTTTATTACTCTATTTTTAAAGCTCTATTTTCGTTGAGAGATAGGCACTGCATACACATGTGTGTCATGCACAAAGAAACATATAATGCCTTCATTACTGTCAAAGCAAATATTTTACCTATTTTTGCTGAAGAGTTCATTTAGCAAAATAAGATGTAAATCTTTTTTTAGAATAAAAACATGTGTCTAAAAAACATGAACTGTGCCAATATATGACAAAAATCAAGCTGAGATTATTTAAAACTGCATGTAAATGACCTTCAGGGGTATATATCATGGTGAGGTTTATGCGCCACCATACATAATTCTGGAAAAGGTACAAAAGCAATATTTATGTGTAGTAATATTTTAGGAACCAGCACATTAACTGAAAATTGCAAAGTGGATTTACAGTTAAGACTATGCAAAATGTTTTCTGGCCTTGTAGGATTGGGACATTGCCCTCTCAGCTGAATGTGTTAATTCCCAAAAGGTCCCATCGTTTGTCAGTTTTTCTTGAAATCAATTATACACGTCAGGTGTCTGTCAGGTGTTCTGAGGGGGAAGGGAATTCACCCAGCAGATGTGCACTCATTGACATATACATAAAAGAGAACATTTGCAGATGTTTTGATAATGCACGGGTTCAAATCATTTGTCCTAAGGCAGTATTCGTAGTAACACTTTGATCAGTTTTACAGTGGTTAGACTATTTTCCCTGCAGAAATTACCACATGACCCCAAAGGACAAGAGAAATATTATGTGAGAAAATTGGAAAACATCCGATTGGCATGTTCCAGCAAGTAAGACCAGAATGAATTGTGTTCAATCTGATTGCAACTACTTAAGGTAATACATTTAATACCACAGTGCATTGAGAGAAGCCAACAGATAAAACCCACATAAATCATAAAAATTGCTTCACTGCCACAATGTTCATAGACCTTTAATTGTGATATCTTTTCTTTAAAAAGTTGTATTTCCCTGCTTTCCTCACAATTATTAGCACTTGCAGGATCTTTTATGATTTACATACACACAATCTTATTTCATTCACTCTTTACCTGAAAAATATTTTTCTGTCTTCTTTCTCTATTTGAATAAGTCAGAGAGTACTGGAAAATATAGGACTACATTACCTTTTTTGTATCCTGACAGCTTCCATGATATTAATTTGTTGAAAAGGTAATATAATAATAATAATCTCAATCGTCTTAGAGTGGAAAATTATTACCATAGAGTTTAACATTAAAATATTAAGAATAGTTGTCAGGTGCAACCTATTCTATAAATCAAAGACTTTCTGAAACTTGGAGCATTGCAGAATACTGAATGTTGATCCTCCTGTTGACCTGTAATCACTGGTTCAGAAAGTGAAAAGAGGCAAGACCACAGCTTCTACTCTTATTTCTCGACTTAGTATTTGATCAGCAGTTGATTTTTCTCTCTTGTTACTTTAGATGGATACAAACAATTCTGTTTTCCCTAATGGATATGACTTTAACACATTGTTATTTCTTATAGAAAGTGAGTCTCTCTATTGGGAAAACTTGTTCAGCTAGTGAATTTTTACTACCATGGCCCTGTGCAAGATTATTAACTTCTTTATGTTTCACCAGTATAAACTGATTTTAAAACATAAAAGAAAGCCATTTTTAAAATGTTTATTTGCTAAAGACAGAACTCTTTCTCCCAAGAGACCTATGTGTTACAACTTCTCGTTATTTTTCTTTTTTCAGAGCACTTTTCAGAAAGAACATTATGATACTTGTAGTCTCGTACTATTAGAAAATAAGAAATAATTATATGCCCTGTAATTTCAAAGATTTTTTTTTATTGTAAAGAATTTCTTTAGTTTGAGTTATTTCTTCGGGAATACCTAAAATGTTTATTTCCAAGCATGAAAGAAGCTCACTTTTACAAATGAAATCACAAGCAGAGTGGGAAATGAGGCTGGTGAAAGCAGAAGGACTGTGAATAAATGCTAGACTCAGTGTTGCTTTAAACAGGTTAGTTGAACTCAGTAGAATGCAACATCATGGTGGCTTTTCTTCGAGTGATGCAGAATCATTCGATTTTGGGGACACAAAGCTTAATAGCTATTTGTGCAAACCCCTTTTGTTTGCATCAAATTTCTTAACCGGTTGGTTTGACTCTGAAGGTATTCTGCTCTAGATCTCTTATTTGGTTATAAATGCCTATCTCTGAGGCATGAATCTTATAAAACTTAGCAGTGTCTGGCTACTCTGAAGATGGTTTCACCAAAGAAAGGATGACAGCCTTGATGTTGCTAGAGGATTTAGCCATTTATTAAAAAGGGTGCTGCATTTACTAAATATTTTTTATTGTGCACAGATTTTATATAGAAAACCTTTTGTATTAAAATCATGTTATTGCCAGGATTTTTGACCTCTTCTGTTAAAAATCTAACTTTCCCAAATTGGATTAGTCTGTCTCTAATTTCATCGACATCTAAAGATCAAGATTAAGTTGCCTGGTCCTGTTTTAGAGTGTTCATTTACATTGGAGACACCCTGTAAATGACAGTACTTCAGAAGTTTATTCTTTTTTTTTATTTAATTTTATTTTTTCAGTGTTACAAGATTCATTGTTTATGCCCCACACCCAGTGCTCCATGCAATATGTGCCCTCAGTACCCACCACCAGGCTCTCCCATCCTCCCACCTGCTTCCCTCCAAGACCCTCAGTTTATTCTTAAGAGGTGTTAAATAGGGGCGCCTGGGTGGCTCAGTGGTTAAGCAACTGCCTTTGGCTCAGGTCATGATCCCGGAGTCCTTGGGATGGAGCCCCGCATCAGGCTCCTAGCTCAACGGGAAGCCTGCTTCTCCCTCTCTTACTCCCCCTGCTTGTGTTCCCTCTCCTACTGTCTCTCTCTCTCTCTGTCAAATAAATAAAAAAAATAAAAAATAAAAAAGAGGTGTTAAATATGTGGATTTGGTACTCTGAATTAAATCTTTGAAATTCTAGTATTTCTTTATATTTGCAACTTGTTAAATGATTTTATTAAGAAAAAAGTATTAATGATTACAATTAAAATAACTTCATTTTTAAGCATTTCTAATGTATTGCCTGAGATATGAATATTTGAAAAATATTTGACTAAGCTGGAAGAGAAAGCTGCAACATATGACTTGTTACATTGGAGTTTGCCCAAATCTCATTATAAAGCTCTTTCTTTGAAAATGGAGGGACACCTGGGTGGCTCAGTCAGTTAAGCATCTGCCTTTGGCTCAGGTCACAATCCCAGAGTCCTGGGGTTGAGTCCCACATAGGGCTTCCTGCTCAGCGGGGAGCCTGCTTCTCCTTCTCCTCTGCCTGCGGTTCCCTCTGCTTGTGCTTTCTTTCTCTCTCTCTCAGTCAACTAAATGAATAAAATCTTAAAAAAATGAAAATGGAAATTTTTTTTTACCATTTTTTTTTTATTGTTACTAAATTTTTTTTCCCAGTGTTCCAAGATTCATTCCCCATTCCCAACACCCAGTGCTCCACGCTTTAGGTGTCCCCAGTACCCACCACCAGGCTCTCCCATCCCCCCACCCCGCTCCCTCCAAGTCGCTCAGTTTGTTTCTGTGTCCAAAGTCTCTGTTGTTTCATTTCCCTCCCTGGATTACCCTAGTTCCCATTTACTTTCCTTCTCCCACTGTCCTCCAGGTTACCCCTCATGCACCGCAAGTAAGTGAAACCATGTGATACTTGACCTTCTCTTCTTGGCTTATTTCACTCAGCATAATCTCTTCTAATCCAGTCCATGTTGCTACAAAAGTTGGATATTCGTCCTTTCTGATGGAGGCATAGTATTCCATTGTATATATGGACCACATCTTCACATGCACAAGGCACCCACACGCTCGGGGACGCCCACACGCTCGGGGGAGTGGAAATATTTTTTATATTGCTGAGCCTAAAATTACTTCAGAGTTGGTTTTCCTTCTCCACTTTAAATATTATAATATTGTAGAATTGTAGATGGTGACGTCTTTTTCCACGTTGCAGAAAGTTGGGTGCATACTCAGGCCTAAACCATGCATTGCAGCACCTGCCTAATAAAAGAGGGTATGATAATATGGGGTTTTTTAAAAGATTTTATTTATTTATTAGAGACAGAGAGAGAGTGAGTGAGTGAGAGAGCAAGCATGAGCAGGGGGAGGGGCAGATGGAGAGGGAAAAGCAGACTCCTTCCTGAGCAGGGAGCCTGAGGCGGGGCTCCATCCCCACATCCTGAGATCATGACTAGAGCCAAAGGCAGACACTTAACTGTCTTGAGACACCCAGGTGCCCCGATAATATGTTTTAAATTCTAATTGTTCAAATGTTACTATAAAAGCTCTTTTCAAAAACCACCATTCCTTTGCAACTGAGGTGCTCAATTGTAGTTTTGGTATGAGTTATCAAAAGTTAATGTGACTTTAGTTCAGGTGAGATTTTGCAGCTACCTCAGCCTTAATTCGCTGAAGTAGGTATTAGGATTAGAAAGTGGTCAAACTCTTTATCTAGGTCTGGGAAATAGAGTATAAAATGCTGTCATATTGTTTGTCATACCATTCAAGGTGACCATACTTACTGTATAAGTCTAAGGCAGTATTGTCCCAGGAAAGCCCTGATATTCAACCTTTTATTGAAATTTCTTTTTCTACAATATTTATGATAACTGTGACTTTGACCAGTCAATCCAAGATTAGCACTTCAGAGATTCGTAAAGTAAGTTATCCCCCTCTCCCCTATCATGGTCTTTAAAATGTCCATAAAGAGCTTTTCACCTGTCTCCTCTCACTTAATTGATTCTACAGGGAAAATCTGGTTCTTCTGACTGTTTTCGTTCCCAATAGGAGATTTATCAAATTACCATATATTTATTCCTTATATATGAGAATATTGACTTATCAAAAATAAAGGAGAGCCCTTGGCTCTATCCACTTTAACACTGTTAGAAAGGCAGGGATTAGGACAGGCATGACAATATTGTGTCCCCTGGCACCAAGCCCAGTAATCAGCAGATATGGAGACATTGAAAAGAATCAGCAATACATTTATCAGACTTTAAAAATAATACAAAGATAGGTGGAAAAGTATATAGAATCAGAAAGCTGAAAATTCAAAGGTAAAACTAGGTTTTATTGTTGGATGGAAATGCATAGGAAAGTTATTGTGTCTTGCAGCTCAGATTTTTCCTAGAGTGTCGGTAGCTCATCAGAGGCCTTCAAACTTAAATGTAGGCAAAGCAGAGAATGACTGAAACAGGGAGGACCTTGAAAGCTTCTCATTTGAGAAATGCTTAAGACGTTGGGTTGTTTAGCTTGAAGAATTATAGGAATTTGCAATCTGTCTTGATATTGCAATTGGCATTATAAAACTGGCATTAGGACTATGCAGGCTCTCTTATTCACCCCTACTTTACAGATGAGAAAGCCACAACACAGAGAGATCAAGTAACTTACCCATGGTCACGCAGCTAGTACTGTAATACCTTTCTCCTTCTTTTGCAATAGTACCTTAGAGGAAAAACTGCAAGAAGCCATTTTACACCAACAGTGAAGAAATTAAACTTCTTGCAGTTCTGTGCCCTGACATATTCTGCCCCACTCACCTAGTTCCTGGTCTTTCCCTTAAGCAGTACCTCTGAACTTCACCTGATTCTACTTTGTCTCTGGACTCATGACTCATCATAATTTCTTCTCAATGCCTATTTGTGGAATTGCTCATGTTTTTGTTGCCTTATAAAATTAGAATTTACTTTAGAGATATATTTTTTCCAGATAAAAAAATAATACAGTAATTTTATACATATAAATCTCTGTTGCCCTATAGGCTTGACACCCTGTACCTGCTGTGGGGGAGGAATTAGGGCATGAAACAGGACAGAGGGGGATTTAACTGTGTGACGAAGCAGCATTGCTCTGTTTAAATAGAAGTTAGGAGCCCAGAAGCTTTGGTTCTCAGCAATTCTGAGCCTTACCGAAAACAGATCTTGAGTCACCGATAAGTTATTGTTGCCCCAAGAGAAAAACACAGTTAGTCAATCTAGGTAAATACCTATTTATTGTCTTGCCATTTCTGGGGGAAAAAAGAAAAAAAAAGAGAGAGAGAAAAGAAAAATAACTATCGTTTTGCTCCAGAGAACGTTAATTATTTATTCTGATACGAACATAATTACCTGGCAGTTCATGGAAAACAAAAATGGGGCATTAGAAGGAATGAACTAATTAAAATATATTGATAATGAGCACACACTGCTATATTGACCCAATGATGGTTAAGATATCAAAGATGTAAGCTTCAAAGGGGTATTATTTTATAATTAAAAAGAACAGTAGAAAAAGAAACTGACGACATGATAATTACACAGTGCATTCCGCATAGCTGTCAGTGGAAATGCCATTTGAAGAAAATAATACCATGTAAAAAGAAGTTAACATGCAAAAAAAAAAAAAAGAAGAAGAACTGAAAAGCAACATACTGTTGATACAAGTAGGATCAATTATACATGTCTGGAAGGTGATAGTTATTTATGATAAATTTTTAAATACTAGGTCCAGGGTATAGGTTCGTGATCAACATCTTGTTGTCGGTGGGGGTGGAAGGTTCATCATTTCCCCTATTTGTCATCACCGACTTTCTCTTCTAGACACTCTTCTATGGAAACTGTGTTATCGCTACGATCACTATTACATTTTTTCTTAGTTTTTAAAAGATGACCTTATTCGAGAGTGATAGTCCCTCATTAATAGCAGATATGTTATTGCCTTCATTAAGCCGAGGGACATAGTACTACTTACGTTTTCAAAGGTACAAATGCCTGGTTTGATGAACCCAGTGGGGAGAAAGAACTTGAAGCCTCTCTTGGCATCCATCAAGGCAAAAATTCTTTTGCTCTTTCAGCTTTCTTCCAGCTGGGTGGGCATCCTCTTTGTGGAAAGTAGTTGCTACAAACTCAGAAAGAATGAGTGGTTTGGACCAACCGATGTCTAGTCTTTTTGATGATTTTGAGATTAAGCCAAAATATTTTTATTGAGGAAAATCATTATGAATTATAAGCAGCTAGCCACGTGTGCTAACAGCACTAACCGATCACTCAACACTGCACTGAAGTGTTTAGAAATTAGTTTAATGTGTTCTAGGAATTTAGTAATAATTTTGCAGAGTGTGATATTCATATTTGTTACCTTTACATCAAGGCACTGTATAGAGAAAAATGTGCACTCCATTGAAATGCAGAATGCATTTTATACTATTCCTCATTCCTATGCTTCCACAAGTAAAGCTTTCCAGATTCAAAAACAGTGAGTCAGATAATGTCTGTTTGGAAGACGGGCCTCATGGAAGGCAGGCTCTTTTGGAGGTTGGAATTAGGGTCACCTATAGACTGAAAGGATTTAATTCAGTCTGCTGGGTCCAACATTTGGAAGACTTAAATGGCATACCTTCCAAACAATTCAATACATATCTGAATGTGTGCTGTGTATGAAACCCTACTGGCGTGGTGGGAAGGATTTAAGACAGGAATAACAAGTACTTAGTGTGGGACCCAGCCACACCTACCAGCGTTCTCCTGTACTTGGTACAAGCCGTTAGTTCCCTCTGAGGCTTGGAGTTCTCCACATAAATAGTCCTGCTCTAGAGAGGGCTTCCCTGCCACTCAGCAAATGCCAGGGGATGCTCACCTCTGCTTTCTTTAGTTGCACTGCCCTCTCACAGCTGTGGCATGATGTCTGTGTTCCTGGGATACTTTGTTACTTGTTCGTCCACTGTCTCCCACCCTGTGCTGCCAGTTGCACAGTGGGGAGCGCTCTTCGGCTCCTACTCCGAGCACCGGGCACAGATTTATCAATCCATACATATTTATTAAGGAAGGAAAGAAAGGAAAAAAAAAAAAGGCAGGGAGGAAGAGAGAAAGAGAGGGATTAATAAAGTCAGGGAGTTCGCGTAGGGTCTTATTTTGGTGACTAGGCAGCAGATTATCTAAAGGAATCTTCCTGGGAGGTGAAAGGCTTCCCTAAACCATCTCTTCCAAATTTAATAAAATTCTGACAAAAATATAACTCAGTATACCTCGTATCCACTTACATTCTTGCCCAAAGATGCCAGAACTCATGTTATTAAGATAACAAATGCCTTTCTTAGGAGAAAATGACTTTATTATGCTTTTCATCACATTTTTGTGATTATTAAAGAAGTATATGTTCAATGTCAAACATTTGGGAAATACACAAAAACAAGAAGATGAAAATGAAAATAGTTCATGAGCCTTCGACCCAAAAATAGTTATTTTGAATATATTGATTTTTTTCAGTTTTTTTTTTTTCCCTGTCTACGACGTACTTCCAGTTGGGATTATGTAGTATATATGCGATTTTTATTTTTTTCCATTTAGCATAATGACATAATTTTACCATGTCAGTGGTTACTTAATCAGACCCCCATCATGAGTATTGTTTCCATTTCCCTTGTTATAAATACTGCCATAATGAACTTATTGATAAAAATGCGATCAAAAGATATCCAACAAATCCAGCCTCCTATCATTATGTGTGTATTTATCAGGTAAAAGTAATTTTATATCCCTGAACATGCAATTTTCCAGGACAAAAAAAAATATCGATAAAAAGGAATTAATAACCAAAACCAAAAAAATTTTGTCTAACGTAACATGCGCTAGCTGAAATGGAACATGCGATTTGCATTTGGTCTCTCTTCATAGTCCTATCTGCATCACCCGCCTCATGCAAACAGTGTAGCTCTATGTTGAGTGAAAAGCAGTCTTGCTTTGTGTGTGATTCAAAGGCACACTTTTATTTCATTGTGGTTGTTGTTTTTGCTTTTTTTTGTTTTTGGGGTTTTTTTTTGCCTACATTTCAGGTGAGGTTTGTTGTGAGGAATAACTAGAGAAAAGCAAACATAAAAACGGGACTGTTTTTCCCCATAAGGTAGAAACAGACACCCACGACTGTCCCTCCAGGAGAATTTTTCCAGAAGTTCTCTCTACTCCATCTGCTTCTTCCAGCCAGACATAATATCCAAACATTTCATACTCTCCTGTGGCTATTTTGTTTCTCTTACCAATCTATCCCAAAGTTGATTCTGTAGCCTGAGGTGATAAGCCACAAATAAGTACATAAATGCCATAAAAGTATCTTGAAATGCACAAACCAGAACACTTGTGTTGTCATGGACCTTGGAGCTAGGATGAAAACCTCCAAGCACTGGGTGTATTTTAGACCCCAGCTGGTCAAATATTAACAAGAATCTGCCTGTGGTGTTCATGGAGAATAAAATACGGGGAGTTTATATTACAGTAGGGTACCCTAGATGTGTTTCTCTGATCGTGACTCTCATATGCACTGCAGCTGTCTAACAAAGACAGGTACAAATAAACCCAGGGGTATGCCTTGTATAGCTTCCTCGTTCTGTTTATTTGGGTGATCTTTGGGGCCCCCAAGCCTTTCGGAAGCTCCAGTATCCTGCTTTGACTTCAAGTCAGTGTTTCTCCAGGTCGTGAGAAGGCGACTTTGCTTGCTCTTGAAATCTGCCCAGTTTTGAGAAAGAACAACGTTAGAGAAGATAGGAGGACCAGCTTCTCAGTGGTTAATAAGGAAACCAGATGTGAAAAGCAGCAAAAGCTCACCAGGATTTGAAAAGCTCTCAAGTGTTTCTCCACAAACACTCAGAAAAAAGCAAAAACAAAACCCACAAAACGCCATCCTTGTCCCCGTCTCCATTTCATGTGTAATGGGAGAAATCAAAGGAAATCAAGTGAGAAATACTTTGTTTCATCATCACGGTGTTTTCCCCCTCCTGACTATCACTGAAAAGTCGAACGTTAATTATTTAAACCCTTAACCCCAAACTTTGTTACTTTTAGTTGCAATAATTAATTCGAGCTGAATATCACACATCAAATATCGAGGCCAAAAAAAAAAAAAAGAAAAAAAGACCACTGCGTGATCTCAGTCATATTTAGTTTCGCAAATACCTCTGTAACCTAATTAGTTTTTCCTTAATGTGTTCCGTGGAATCTTTTTAAAAGACTAGAAATGCCCTTATCTCTGTAGAGTTAGACGTTCCTTGCCGAAGGTGATTTTTCGGATGCATCCCGCACATTAGTGGGAAACAATTTGTCTTTGTGTCAGAAGGAACCCCTTGAACAACGTGGGGCGAGGGCGTAAGAACAGCAGCCCACACTCGCCTCGAGTCTTACCTGGAGATATGGCCCGGCTTCTGTTACCCCGGCTTCAGCTGTATAAATACATCGCGCCATCTGCACATGGCAGGGGAATTGAGCCCATGGAAGCTCAAGACCTGTGTCAGTGTTTTCACAGAAGGACTGTTTATGAACAGATGTTATGTGGTGTTTTTCACAGAAACTGGACTCTGGAGAGAGAAAATGTCTATCAATTACCGAGGTATTATGTCTAACAGCAATTTTTAACCTTGAGAATGATACTTTTAAAGTTCTTGGCAAAATATTTTCAACTGTGACCACTTTCTTTATGTCAAGGAAGACACAACCTTGTGTCATATGCAAAGTACCCGCTGTCCTAGTTTTGGGAGATTGTGTTCTCTCCGAAGCAAGGTCTGCTCCGTGCTGAGATGCTTTCACGATCGGGAAACCTGTCCTCGTCTGTATACCGAGTGCTATGGCCTTCTCTCTCTCTCTCTTTTTTTCTTTACAGACAGAAACAAACAAACAAAAAAAATGAAAATAAAACTGTAGAAGTGAACGGCCACTTAAGATTTTCTTTGCATCGAGTTTTCTCCGCATTCTCCATGCTCAGGTAAAAAGACATTTAAATTGTTCTAAATGTTAATTATGCCCCGGACAGTTAAGCATCCAGGGTTCTACAAAATAAATTATTTTCTAGAGCATGCCTCCTGGATTAAATCTCAGACACCTACCGTGAGAGGAAGGTCTGGGACGCCATGGACACAGGGTGCCAGAGATGGAATTATCTCCCACAGCAACACCAAAAGCATCGAGGCCCCTTTGTGACCTGTTGACAGACACCATGTTTTGCATAATATATATATTTTCATTTTCCCTTAGCTTTCTTATTATTTATTCAATAAATCCTTTTTTCTTGCTGACAGCAGTTGTATTTATAAAGCTAAATCCAACACAGCAAAATGTTCATCACTTTATAAACTAAATGCTAATGTTTTATTTATGTGCAATGAAGAGAGAAAAAAAGAACTGAATTGATGTTTACCTAACAAGCAGCACAAAAGTGCAGTACGATAATAGTGGAGTTCATAAGCATTCTGGCTTGTAATTTTGGGTGTCAACATTTGAATTGCAGAAAGAGTTTATGCAGACATAGCACGTACACAAGTGCAGTTTAGATCCACATCTATAAAAATAACATCTGTTTAAGCATACATTACATTTAAAAATAACTGTACAGTGATCAGCTGGTTAAGTACAGTTAACCAGATGTCGTTTTAAAGGGCCAGATGGAACTATGAAACTAAGATTGAAAAATTAAAAAATACTGTGAAAGGTCAAACCAATTAAGCAACCTGTTTTGTTGGCATGTAACAGTTAAAAAGTAAGTGAAACTACTTAAGGAGTGAGCAACACGAAGATGTGCCGGTTAAAACCAGGTCTTGCTCTTCTGAAGACAAAGAAAAATGCAGGCAGGGGCTGCTCACTTACTGGAATCCAAAAGGAACTCATCCCAGCAGCAGAAATGGTGAATTTTCCTTGCTGTGATTCCAAAGTGGCTGAGCCATCTTTTGAGTGTGTGTTTCCTAACACAAATTAAACTTCTGTTAGAAAGTCACAGGATACAAAGACATTTTCTCAAACACAGACGACACCCAGGGAAGGAACTGCAGTGGTCGGTAGAGTCAATAAGGCTAAACATGTTCATAGATGATTTACCAAATCCGAGCCTTAAGACCAAGCAGTCGGATACTATTCTCGAAGGCTCAAATCAGTTAACTGTTTCTTTTCTCGTCCTGGGTGTCTCCTGCAATAAGGTGCGCCGGATGTTTGCCCACTGTCTGTAACGAGACATGTTCTGTTACAGACATGTTCACATGTGTCAGAGGTCACAACTGGAGGCTCCCAGGGCTTATGTGGCCCGCAGATGTGTTTTGTTTGGCTCGCAGAGTGCTTTAAGTTTGAATTAATTGCCAACCTCTAAAAATTGGGAGGCTTTGCATGAAAGTCTGGATTTCCAGCTTCCCGGAAAATCTGGCAACACCAGGCCCCCATTTTTCTTTTTTCCATTGCAAAAACTGGCTAAAGCCAAAATAGGAACAGCTGCCCCTTTTGATGGACACAAAATCTCAAGATAATGAGAGGCCCTGCCCCTCCCTTGGAATTAGACAATCTCGGCTGCCAAGGGACTGTCTTATACCTGGCCTACTTTATTAATTTGCATTACCTACCCAGCCATCCTCAGTTTGAGTTTTCACCCTAATATTCATCCCCTTGAATGCCTACATTATAGCATAGGAAGTGAGTATTTGGGGGGTATTACTATTTTTTTTTTTAAATAGGAATTGAGGCAAGAATCCTTTTGACGCCCTCAGGTCACACATTTGGTAACTGACATTCAAATTTGAGTCTGTTGATTCTCGTGTTTTTCTCAAGCATCCAAGTCTTCATATAGCCAAAGCCCTGGGCTCCTCACCCTCGAGCTGCTGTGTGGTGACAGGCACCTCTCACCTGCAAAGAAATCAACTGGACCATTAGCAAATAGTTGTTGGATCCCCACAATAGACTCTTGAGACCTGGTCCCTGTCCACAGATGGTGAACTGTTTGCCTGACAGTCAAACTCCCATCAAAGAGCACGGGAAGGCTAGAGGGGTTCCATCTGTCCAGTACATGTCATTCTGTTGCCTTGGCCTGTGTAGGGTTCTGGAGGTAAGAAGGAGTCTGAGCTGCATTTGAGCCAAGAAAAAAAAAAAAAAGAAAGGTGGCCTGTGCCATAATTTACTTGTTTTTAATCAGTGAATTGATTGGGACACTTTTTTTTTTTTTCTTGGCTTCCTCTTGGAAGGAATTTCCAAATCGTACTTCCCCATTTAGTATCGACTTTTCTTAACATTGTTCTGTGGTAAATTAAAAACAAAAAACCCTTGTATCTGCTAAGCCTGCTTTGTTTTCTATCTAAATACTCATTTTTCAAGTCGCAAGACTCTTTGTTATCCAAATTTTTAAAAAATGTATTGAAGAAGAAAGGAGACAGATGATTGTATAGTTATGTTACTGAACCAGAAGAAAGTCCAACTATTTCTTTGTATCGGGATCCAGTTGTGCAGTTGAAAACCAAGGTAATACCCAGAGCAGTTTGAAGTCACTCTGATCTCACTTAAACATCATTATGATTTTCCTGGAGGTGAAGTATCTTACATGGGAGTGAAAGGGGCTAGAGATCATGTTTTTTTTGTTTGTTTGTTTTTTTAAGATTTTATTTATTTGACAGAGAGAAACACAGAGAGGGAACACAAGCAGAGGGAGTGAGAGAGAGAGAAGCAGGCTTCCCGCTGAGCAGGGAGCCCGATGTGGGACTCAATCCCGGGTCTCTGGGATCATGACCTGAGCCGAAGGCAGTCGCTTAACCAATTGAGCCACCCAGGTGCCCCTAGAGATCATGTTTTAAGGGAAAGACAAATTATGAGGACCAAAAAATGGAAGGTTCCACCTAATTCTCCACCCAAAGTATAAACCATGAAAAGAAGTTCGACAGAAATCATGCTTAACTGTCTTTCTGAAAAACCTCTAGAACACCTATGCTAACAGGACACATTTGTGTTACTGTTCAGTTAGAACCCATATTATTGGCTGCAGTTCAAAAGCAACAAGAATATCCCAGAAGACACTGTGTACCAAGCATTTTAAGTATCATGAGTAAGTGATTGTTGGTAGTGAATGTGTTAGGGTCAGTGCTGGGAAAAACTGACTCACTAACCATCCAGGAGGAGCAGTTCCTTGCCAGGAAAGAAGGTGGGGGCAGGGAAGGGGAATAAAAAAAGAGTGGGCTTGAGACAAGAGAAAAGAGGAGGAATTAGAAAGAGGAGCAGAAAACCGGCAACAAAACTTCACCAATACCAAAGGCCTTCTATTCTGAATCCACTCCCTCCTCCTCAGTTAAATGAACTGTTAAAAGACCCAAACCAAAGCTGCAGCCACCGAGCCAACAATAACTTGGGAAGTCAGAGCAGATGGCTCCACCTCTCCATCTGATTGCAACACATCCATAACCTCCCCTCCACTCACTCCCGCAGCCAGAGGAGGACAGGCGTGTGAACTGCTGGCACTCAGAAGAGGAGGCAGGAGGAGCCCGGCTCAGGCTGTGATGATGGGCCTAGTAGTGATGCCCATGGTGAACACTCAGTTTTCTGATGTTCAAAAATGGACTACAAGCAAGCTGTCTTTCTTGATAAAAATTTGTCTCTTGCCAGTGAGCCCGCAATCATGGATATATGACCCACGGAAAGTTCTGTTATTGCGGTTGGAAGCATATATCCCACCTTCTTTAGGCTGCTCAAAGTGACATCCAGTGAAGGAAAAAAAAATCTGCAGTTCTTATATGTCATGAATCACTGAGCTATTGTTCTAATTATTTGGAGTGTCTTTCCTATGGAAAGATGCTTATGGTCTCCAATATAAGGAGGAAGACAATCTTTTGACTGAGTCATTGCAGAGGCACTGGTTAAAAAATAGCCTCACTTTCCAACCCCATGCAGTGTGAGTGGCATTCATCTGCTACAGTGTCAGTGGTGGGGATAGGCATGCTGGTGTGGTTAGATTTGGAATAGCCAAAGGTTTTCATCGGGGTTGCCCGAGGCAGTGGGTGAGCCCTAGATTGCCCTTAGAAAGGTGAGTGTAGTCAGGTTCTAGTTATTTATCTGAAGACAACCTTCTGGTGATCAGACTTCAAATATTGCCCTCAATAGGGAAATGAAGAGGATTTTCAGAGAGAAAAGAGTCATAATGGGTCAGGTATGTAAGGCTCTTAAGACCAGGAACTGAAAAGAGAGGAAGCCCCCCAATACAAGTAGGAAATCCAAATTTCCTGAAGCAAGCCTGGTATGAATCAATCAACAATGTGAATAAGGCAATAAATGGCAACCAACACTCACTTAAGCTTGAAGGGGGCATTAAGGAGTGGTGGGGACTATGGCTCAATGGAGAGGGAAGGGAATTCCCTTTCTAATCTGGATGACTGTGACAGCTCCTTCTAAGGGGTCTGGTATTACAAGATCATCTACTTGCTCAGAGGAAGACAGAATCTACATTTTTTTATGTAATTTCCTGAATTTCAGTTTTTTCCAACTAATTCTCTATGGTTTAAATTCAACGTGGAGCAGGAAAGAAAAAACAAGTATATCCTTATGGCAAATGCAGCTTGGAGGGTATGAGTCTGGTACTTTCAGTCATATTACAGCTACTTCCCTCTAGATGGGTGTGTCTAAACCATTACAGAATATGGCCCTGAATTTGAGAATAGGAAAACACATGTTCTAGCCTGAGCTTTGGATGTTAGTGGCTACAAGTCCTCCGCCAAGCCCATTGTTCATGTAAATTTCTGCATCTTCGTCTGTGTAAGAAGCAGTTACTTGTTTGTTAAACTCTCAGGGGGACTTAAAAACCCTCTTTGCCTATAGCCCCAAGCTCTACAATGCCAGATATCCCTTGATTTTTAAAGTCTTTTGTTCTGTAATGAGAATAATACATTTAAAAGTAAATATTCCATAACAAAGTAAATATTCCAAGGAAAGACAAGGCAACTTAAATACTCAGTTGCAAATGTCTCACAGAAGCCTTAAAAATGGTTTCAGTAAGAGGTAGAGTGGGAGTAGGTAGCTGAAGATGACAGACTGTGACACAAGAGGACTCAAAAAAGGGACTTTGGGAGGCCCTGAAATCAAGCCAAACGCACCTTCACAAGGTGTCTTAGAGCAGAGTCTCCCCTAATGTTACATGGAGTACTAATTCCCTGGGAATCCACATTCCCAGAAAAATCAACATCTGGCATCTAGGTTTAAGCAAAATGGCCTCTGAGAGCTGCAGACCTGTAAAAAAGGCCTGTCGCATGCTGTATTCTCAAATCTTTGACCAGAAAAAAATTTTATTCTTTCCTTTTAGGGGGTGTAGGGTGCCAGGTACACATCTGCAAATACACGGATCTGTGGTAAGGAGGTTGTAATGACTTTACTCATTCTTGTCTCAAAATCTCTTTTTCCCTTCCCATTTTACTTTTTTAAGGAATTTCTCCCTTTTGTGTGTGTGGAACCAAAAAAGGCATGCATTAAATCTTTTGGTTGTGTTCTTTCCAAGTATCTGGAATCAGCATCAGTATAAACTTAATAAATTTGAAATTTTCTCATCAGTCATGGCTCCATATTTCAGTCCTAGCAAGAAATGCTTTTATTTTTGTTTTTTAATCCTGTTTTACTCAGTATACACTTACTGGATTAAAGATATTAATAATATTTCTAAAAATACAACCTTGTACCTAAGCCTTGAGCTGGGACTTCAAACACATTGCCCTTTCAAGGCCTCCCACAAATTAAGGCAGGATTTATGAATTCAGACTTAGTATAAATTTGAATTGCTTCTAAAAGAAAAGCATGTCACTATTATTTTTTCACTGTTGGCTTTTGTACGAAGTAAGTTCCTGGTCACAAGATAATGCAATAAATATTTAAGAATTTGAGTCTCCAACATCGAAGGCCAATCAGGACTCCCCGTCCTCATTTTAAACATGGTCACCATGAGCATCCTCGTTAAATGTGCTAAAAAGTGCTAGCCTTAAATAGTATGGTCATGATTCTGTTTAGGATTCCTACCGCTCCTGTTATTGGCATCCAAGTCTTCATTTTCCCCTTTAATTTAACTGATTTTCAAGTAGTAAATCCCTCAGTAAAACAATTTTTAGTAATATGGTCAGAATTTTTTTTGCGTCTCCTCTTACAGCATCCAATAAACAACCTTCTGTTCTAGTGCCTCAATTGTTTTCACTGTAATTGTTTAATTTTATTTGACGCATATGCACATAATTACATTATTCATTAATCCACAAGTACCTGGCATTTGCTCATCCTTATATTGTCCCTTATTTGTTTTGCACATGTGAGGCTTTCCGTTTTTAGAATAGATTCTGGGAGAGATGTGTGTGAAAGGTATTTCATTAAAGTAACTTGTTTAGTTTTCTATTTGTTTGATTTACCATGGTCCCCTCTCTGGTAAAAAGAGGCTGAATTTATGTGGGCTTTTATTAGGTCTAGTGTCATTGTAATCCTTTTCTTTCAATCATAATTTTCCCGTAGACATGAAAGATTTCGGCAAAACATGCTGAACAGCGAACTCACTGTGAAACACAGGTCGCTTTTTCAAAACCTAAAACAGTAAGAGTACCCTGAGAATAGAACAAAAGAAATTAAAACGGTAGATATGCCACAGTTGTCTCATGCAGCAGTTAGAAATTTAATTATTTTATCTCGTAGAATAATGTGCCCTTCAGAAATCATTTTGGACTAGATGTTTCAAACCAATGATCTGTAGTTAATTATCTTTAATAACTGTTGCACATTATGGTTAGATCTATGTTTTTGCTAAACCAATTAATAATATCTTCATTAGTATAAAGACAAGGTAGCAGGATCCTTTCATTTTTCACATTGAAAGAGTAGATATTTTAAACACTGTAATTTACTTTGGCCATACATTTCCAATGATATGACTAATTAATGAAACTTCAAAGACATAACTTCCAAAAAGCTACTTATTTTTAAAGTCATTGTTGAACACTTAATGGCATTAGATTGGGGGCATTGCCGATACCCTGACTGTCCCTATCCTGAAATGGCATAAACCCATGTCAACTACCAGAACGTTTCATGTTTAAAAGAGAAAGAAAACGAATCGAATATTGTCTCTTTAAAAGACCTGTTGGTTACGGAAGAAAAAATAAAAAATGGAGGGCCTCTCCTTCTCCCCAGTGGTTGTAATGACTGCAGGACACAAACATTTCTTTTTAGTTAAAAACACTGGTGGATGCGTAGGATTTGTAAGGATGGCAGGGAAAGGGGGTGAGCTGAGAGGGGTCATGGCTCACGTCTGGTGAGGCTGGCTTCCCCTTGCCTCAAAGTCCTGTTTACACTCACAGAAAGGGTGGTCCCAGCAGGGAAGTGCTCTCCACTGCATTTCAGTAAGGTCCTTGCTTTCCATCTGACCTCACTGTCCTAAGATCTGATCAGATGCACAGCCGATTTAGATCACTTATCAAGAGGGATGGGCCAGATTCTAGCATTCGCTGTCTTGTTGAGTCCACGCAGGTCGAATTTGGGGGTGGTGGTTGGGGAGTCACTTAGTGCAAACGGTCTGTTTGGGCCACCTTGTTTGCCTTCAATCCCCAGCCATTGCAAAATAGAAAGTGTGATTTTGACATCTTATTGGACACATACTTTAATACTTTAATGAAAGGGCCTTCTGATGGTGAGTTATCATTGGGAGAATCTAAGACAGCAATCAGTTTATTTATATCTCCACCTGGTTGGAAAAGAATGACTTGAGGTGACTTATAGGGATATGCCCATCTTTAGAAGCAAATAAAGATAAAATCTGGGCAAAAAGATGAAAAGAAAATTTAATGCAAGTGAATTCTAGGTATATTAGGCTATCGAATGCCTAGTAAATATCATTCACAAGAGCAGAGAGGGGCCTGAATCTGGCCCTGTGATTGCCTAGCAGCCAAAGCAAAGAGGGCATTGCATCCTGTAAAGCTCATTCACCAGAAAACAGGAAGTTCTGTTTGTCTTGTATAATGTGTTTGATTTTCTGTTAACAACTCGAAGAACAGAGTTGTTGGAATGAGAGGAACAAGTTAAATTCTTGTGTCTCATGCAAGGGACATGAAAGATCTTGAATAGTTGCATATATGGAATAGTATATACTTGAAAGGTAGTGCTAGGAAATCTGTGTCCTGTGACTCAACTCTTATGGGGTTATGATCTGGGATGGGGTAGGTAATGAAAAGAAGGTGATTTAGTAGGACTAATTTTAAAGGCTGCTGATTGACTGGCCTTAGTTCTGGCTAGCTTCAAAAGAACTTCCACAGCTTAGCAGATGGCTATATCTGGCCATGCCGGACTACTTTGCCACTGGAACAAACAAAACAAACAAACAACAACAAAAATACAGAAAGCCAAAAACTGTATAATTCCACAGAAAAAGTTGGGTGACATCAGTTGTCAGAATGAATCTACTTATTGTCGATCTGGTAATTGAAGGCATTAGCCAGGAGTCCTTGTGGCCATATTGAAGCAAATAAGGACAAAGAAAGAGGGTTTCATGACAAGAAAGAGAACATTTCACTTATAATCTATGCACGTGTTGAAAGCCCTCCCCTATACAGCAGCCTGAGTGATCACGGAACATTCAGATCTGGTCATGTTACCCCACATTAAAATCCAGCAGTGGCTTCCCATTGCCTGTCACATAAAGTACCAACATTTGGCCTTCATTCCGAGGCCCTCCAGCATGTGTTCTATCCCTCTAGGGTCATCGCTGCCATGAAGGCATTTGCATGTGCTCTTTGCCTTGAATCCTGCTCTCAACTAGGAGACTCAAAACCCAGTTAACCCTTATTCAGCTGTGTGATCTCAAAAGCTACTTCCTCAGAGGCATGGTATCTGACTGCCCGCCTTGCCTAGGTCCGATCTGCCTTTCATATGTTCCCACAGTCTCTTTATGAATTATTCTTTCTCTTTACAACGTTCTTCAAATTTGTAATTATTCCGTGACCTTCTCCTGGCATTCTTGCTGTGAGGGTAGACAGTGTGTTGATTTCCACATCTGCGGGGCCTCAGACAGTACCTGGCACTTATTAGGACTCTGTAAACATTCAGTAACTGAACGAGGATCTAAACTCAAGTGTCAGGATTTAGGGACACTCTCTCATAAGATACATTGAAACACCACTAAATAGAGAGACATCATGAAATAATTTTTCCGTAGACTCAATTTGTGGACTTTGGATAAGATAGTGTACGTGTTACTGTGTTAGGGATAAAAATAAAGCATGGCATGACTTTCAGTCACTACTATAACCCTAGCTAATCAAGGTACATCATCAATCTCAACGTTCCAAAAACCCTTCTCTGTAAGCTACAAGCTGCAAATGGAAAAATCTTCCTACATTACTAAATGAAAAATCCTCAGCATTCTTGTCATTCACTAATTTCAGGGGGAATAAAAGGACATCCTCAAGTCATGACATTCTGTGCTTCCCCTTGCTCTATTCTGCAACTGCTTTGTGAAAAATTACAATAAAAAAAGTCGCTATACATTTGCAAATAGCTTTTAAAACCAGAGTCCTCTCCTGGGAATATGATCCTAATAGGATAGAGACAAGGCTAAGTTGCTGAATGCTGCTGGTCATTATTCTTTTGTTTCAACTCAAAGAAAACATGCACAAATCTCATAACTAGACTCCCGGGCATGTGTTTTTGCTTACTGCCTAATGTGGTTCTAATAATGCAAACATTCCAGCTAAGTAATGATGACACATCTACACTTATAGATATTAGAAGCTTACGCGAGGGAAACATTTTGGGAAACACAAAGGAAAAATACAATAAACGTTTTATTTAAATTTTCTTGTTACCATCATATTTAAACTCATTCTGGCCTGTGTTTGTATAAAAAAAGTGGACTCTAAAAAAATATGAACCAAAAAGGAATTCTAGGAGTATGTGTTTCAGAATTAGCCTTGAAATGTACTTGATTCAGAGTTAAGTCCTTCCTTTGTGGATACACTTGATGAATTGGAAAGTAAATTTTTTTGAAATTCTTTTTAGCTCTATCATTCATTGCTGTATCTCAAACATGTGTCAGTGATATACTCCTTGTGTAAAAATAGGATAATATACATACTCCATTTCTTCTTGGTTTTGTTCCATTTTAAAGAGAGTTGGATGCCAACCCTTCCAGGGATTAACTCCTACTGAGACTCCATCATACAACAGGAGAGTATTCCATTTTGGTTGGTTGTATTTCTCCTTTGGGCTAACAGCTCCCATGTTTTATCTCTCTCACTCACAGGCACCTGGTTTGGGTGGAAATGTTCTTGCTCTTGGTCTGGGGGAGTGCTTATGCCAGTCAGAATATCTTTCTGCTAGGACAGAGAATTTGGTCAAAGGATGAGAATGTGACCCTACTGGGCCCATGAGACCTGACTTCACTGTTTGTAGACATTGTTGCTGCCAAGACTAGAGCCCCACCTGAAGATGATATCACAGTGCGGAAGATGGGAGAGCTGACAGAATAGCTGGGAATGATGACATCTGGATCAAACCGCACCTGAAGATAGTGTCACTTTTGAATTTCTAGTCACTTGAACCAAAAAAGAAAAAAGAATTTTTTTCCTTATTTATTTAATATTCTTTGAGTTTCACTTACTTAAGCATGCTAAGTTTCTTAAATGATACAGGAAACATTTGTTAGAGATTATTTATACAATGCTACCTTTAAACTCTGGAATATATGACTTTTGAGGACAGACTGCCATCTTTTCCCAGTCCTCCGTACCCCTTACTTTTGGGTCCCATAGGAATACTCACCATAGGTCCCTGTGCCCACACTCCTGATGTGACATTCTCATCACCCTTCTCTAGCACATTGCCCCCCTGGGTTACCAGAGAACCTTGTTAATACCATTAGAGTAGTTCATTTTACATGAGCACTGAATTGTTTCCATGTCTCTTTGTCCCTCTTACCTATTGTAGTAATTATCACTATGCACAGAGCACCTACCTTTTTGGCAGGAACACCACATGCTTTATGCTAAATAAGCTTCTGAATAAGGCTTGTGTGCATGTAAGAAGAAACTAAGACCAAAAGACAAGTAATTCCTGACTTTCTCAGAAATAGAAGATAGCAGAGTCCTTGAACTTCACGATTCCAAAGCTGGTGTTGGTTCCTCCCCCCCCCCATATCATGACAAACTAGTCTTACTCATTTTTATATTTCTGAAACTTACTCATTGTCTAAACCGTAAGCTCCAAAAGTACAGTTACCATTTTGGATGTGGCATTATTGTGCCCTGGCTCCTAGCACCATGTCCAACATAGAAAAAGCATTAAGTAAGTAAAAGAATTAACAAATAAATAATAAACAGATTGAGCATTTATTCAATAATCATGTGAACATTCATGTATGGTCTTGAGCCTGAATATGGCTCAGAGGATTGCCAAGTACTGAAAGAATAAGTCATGTCAGTTTCCCAAGGATATGTCAAGAAGGTAGAGAGTCAATGATGCTGCAGGAATAATGACTGAAAGGCTGTGTGACCACAGCTCAGTTCCTTAACCTTTCTGAGCCTTCAGTATCTCATCTGTAAAAAAGGAGATGGTAATAATCAACCATATCTCTAAGTGTAACGAGGCTATAATGAGAACAAAAGCCAAGTGCATAGCATCTAATGGACACTCAATGGCATTGAGAAATAAATGATTCATATCCTGAGCCCTTATTTTAACAATAGGGATTGGTGTATTTATCAGTGATCTTAAAACTTTCTTCACAGCAAATAAGGGACAGATATTTTGAAAAAGATATTTACTTAAGGTTTGTCATGTTCATGGCCAAGAAAAAATACCAGATGTGTTTCCTACACCCTGCTTTGTAGTTTTTGGAGTATTGACTATTATTTGATATGGAATATGAGTTATGTTGATTTAATTTCAATAATTTCCTTTTACCTACCTCTCACTCAAATTAAGGTGGTTGAATAAAAAGACATGAATAGTTTAAATTTTAGCTTATTGAGCAAAATTTAAAATACTCTGTTCTTCGATTGTTAGATTATTTCACTAGAGATAGTTCTCCCCTCCTCTCCCCAGTGAAAAAACTGTGATGACTCAGTATTGGGTAGAAAATCACTGAAAATCATTTTCTAAATTTTACAGTATTTATTTTATAACTGGATATGCTCTAAATTTTTAAAAATCTATTCATTTGTTCTTTCCATTTTAAATTAGATTTACTACTCAGAAGTACAAAGGAAATTTGTTCCTTAATGAATTAGTTAGCATTTCTAATATTTGTCCAATAGATGAACAATGGACATTACAGTGTATTTGTTGTATTTGTTGATGTTTTATCAACAAGGACTGAAGGGGTGCTGGAATCCTACAATTCCCGGGCATGTATTTCTGTGATACTGGCAGCTAGATTTAAATTAAGCATCTACGTGAACATTTGCTTGTCATTAGAAATATACCCAATGTAAATTTATTTTCATGCCAAAACTGAAGAAAAAGGTGGTCTGCAGAAGACTCTTCACAGGAAGTCAAGCTGAACTTTCTCAATCTAGCCCAAATCAGAAAGCACTATAAATCTCCCTAGAAAACAAGTTTATAAACTCATGTTATGTTTAAATAAACATTCTAAGCTAAAATCCTGGATGGAACCCTAGAATATGTCCAGTTTTTCTTATCACTGCTTTTCTGGTGCTGCCTTTAATTTTATGGCAACTAACTGTGATTTTCTAAATTTTCTTGAAATACAGTGGGAACATTCCTTCCGATGTCTGCAGAACTCCTCCGATTAAAAAGAAAAGCAGGTCAGTGGTTTTCTGATTAAACTCCATTTCCAGTATTTAATTCTATTCTAGTTTCTCCTCATCTGTCTGTGGATTCAGGAATTTTTGGAACTGTAATAGCATAATTGCTTGAAGACTATGGACCTCCTCGGGTTTAAAAAAAGAGGAAATATTATTCTCACTAAGCTTAATTAATATTTATTTCATCCCACCTCTATCTTATACTCATTTTTGTCTGGTTCTGTTACTGACCAAGATTCACGAATTAACCCCTAGTATAAATAAGTACTCGGTTCTTTTAAAATTGTCCACAAGGCGGCAGTAAAGCATCTTGCTTCCCCCCGATATCTTGGATTTCTAAGTGTTCATTTTCTAAACATTTAGATATTATATTTGTGTGAATTACACGAAAAATTTCCTGCCTTTAAGTCTCTACTTTGCCATTCAAGATGAATTTATTAGTAAATATGAATTGGTTGTGGTGAGACCCATAATTAATTTTTCCTATAATAGATGAGTAGAAATCCTTAAAGTTTTGATAACATAAATTATCTATTCATATTGATAAGCAATACTCCCTTCCTATTTTTCAAGGTTACAAGTCCCTGTAAATTTTCTAAGAGAAGAGAAGGTGCTTGTCTGAGCAACATAAAGCTTGATTTTTTTTTTTTGTTGTTGTTGTTCTTTTCTCTCTCTCTACCCAATCATATAATATGAAGATCCCATTCACATGTGATTTTCCTACTTGGAGTTTTCAAATAAAATGTAAAACTGGATATTGCCACTTGCTTAGTGGGTGCCTTGACAAACCACTGCAGTATAGAAAAATACACTTTTAATAGGTTTTCCTCCCATGTCAGGAAGAAAAAAAAAATCGAACGGTAGCAAGAATTGAAGGCTCACTCAGAATTGCTCCAGTAGGTTTCCCACCCACTGATGGGTACCGCCAAGCACCTTGTCAGTGCTCTTGCTTCCCTGGTATCTACCCGAGCTGGAAACTGTCTCCCATGACCTCATGTGTCAAGCAAGTGAAGGGTACCTTGGAGCTCATGCCCCATACAAGAGAAGGGAGCGGAGGACCGTGGGGCTGGATGACCTTGCACTGCTCCCTGACTTCCTGCTGCCAGAACAATGGTTGCCCTGAGGACAAGAGGCTGCCAAGAGCCCCTCTGGCATAATATGTCATCCCAGTAAACACCTGCCATTCGGGAGAAAAGCAGACAGGTGTGCATGCATTATAGAAATAGAGAGGGGAAGAGAGAGAAGAGAGGCTTTGACAAAATAAATGCTCACCGTACTTCAATATAGGAGATCTAAGCTAGCTGCAGTCTTGGTGCCGTCTGCATGCCTGTGAAAAGCTGCAGGGAGCTTGGCCAGAGCAGGATTGTGAGATTGAGTCCCGCACTTTGCCAATGCAGGCATAGAATGTTAGCGTGTGGGGCGTGTGTGTGTGTGTGTGTGAATGTGTGTGTGTGTGTGTGTGTGTGTTTGCAGCACCAAAGCAAATTATTTATGAAGTATATTCATATGGCAAAATGCAAGAGAGTTGGTAATAAAGCATAAATAACCAGACACACAAATACACAGATTCCATTCTGTCCATTGTCTCGTTTAAGCTACGTACTGCCTAATGCCTTTAGAATTGAACATTATTTTGCCAGTAATAAAAGACATGAAGTTCATAGCAATTTGTGCCTTCAGAAGAATGGTTTCCTATTTAAAATACTCTAAATTAAAACATACATCACCCACATAGAACTTGATTTTTGAAAATGCATATACTTGTATAACTAGCTACTCTAGGAAAAATGCACTGAATGATTTAATTTCATATTAAGGTGCAAATGGAGTACTGGATTTGTGTCGAGACACAAGTGTTTTTGTGAGTGAGAGCAAAGCCTTCTGAAAGATTTTCACCACCACGATTCAAAACTACTGAGTTCAACATGAGAGTAATGACATGATTCTCTTACTTTAAGAAAAGCACATTGATTTTAGACATATTGAAACTCACAAGTTTTAGAAGTGTGTTTGGGTGAAGGTTAAGTCGTCCTTGACAGTCTTAAGAGAAAGGTTTGAACTGTTGAATAACCACCTTTCACCCATCCCTAATTGTAATTTAAATGACAATATACTCTCAATCAATAGCTCTTTGTCACACTTTGAAGATCAAGGGATGAGATTTCACCCCATGAGTTTACAAGGCAAAAGCAAAAGCTCCCTGTTCATAACACTCAAATGTTGCATTAGAACAGTCTTCTCCAGCACTTTGTCCTACATAAAGGCATTTAAAATGCTACCTTGGAAATGTTAATATTAGAAAGTGTCAGAAGTCTTTATTTTTGTAATTTGCTCTCAGATAGCTATCATAATAAAAATATTAGCCCATTCAAAAAGGTGAGTTGTCTGTATATACTAATTTCACTGGTTTAATCTCAGACCTTTCACCCAAATAGCTAATACTCTGAGTATTTACTGTGTTCTGCGCATTGTTCTCCGCACGTGTACATGGTCTGTATTCTTCAGAGTCAGCCTCTGAGCTAGAATCTGGTATTTACTCCCATTGAACAGACAAGGCTCCGAGATCTTGAGTCATTTTGACCTTGTGTCACACTGCTCGAGAAGGGAAGAACTTGGACAGAATGAATTCAAACTGTAGCTCCGAGCATTTGAGAAGCCTCCCCGGCCTCTCGTGGGATGGAAACTCAACGTGAGCAAACTCAGCAGCTTCTTTTTCATAAGCACTTTGCTTATATGCTATTATAATGTAAAACGGCACTAGCACTTATAGGATATGCTTTATACATAGAAACAGGCACTTTTTGGTTTCTTCCTCCTGCTTTCCAAGTAGAATGCATTCTTTGTACACTGGCATATGCGTTGTGGTTTGTTGTTACGTCCGGAAGATGATACTGAATTTCCCGGCAGGCCTGGCTGCATCTATTTGGGTTTAGATAAGACAGAGCTTGCTTATGCAGTCACTACCTGATAAATTCATAATGAGCTCTGAAAACATACAGGACCTCAGGCCATCAGTTAATTTTAAGGATTCCAACATCAACTTTATTATATGACCAGACAATTGTCATACAAATGGTACAAGATTTCCAATTGGGGTGGTTTCTCTGCTAGTGGCAAAGCTAATGATAATACTAATGGTCATTGTGTGTTGAGTGTTTATGATTTGATAGGGTTAGAGGAGGAGCGAAGACCAGATCCTATTCTAGGACAGGCTCTGCCCAGTTGAACTGGCAAGGTTTCTACTGTATGGATTATTGGGAAATTTCACATAAAAAAATGGAGGCTTTTTGAATCATTTGAAAAATTAGAAAATCTAGAAATATTGGGATAGAGTCCTCCTTGGAAAAAATTGGTTGGAGTACAACATAGAGGCTCCCTTTTGATGATTATGCTCTTTCCCTGTTATGACAGTTCCCACAAGTTCAATTTTAGTTTTAGACCAAAGAAGCTTCTTGAAGGGACCAGAATGTACTTAATTTTGGAGTATAGATGCAAAAACAAAACAAAACAAAACGCTTTGTATCTACTACACAGTGTACCCTTGTACTATCTATGGGATAGGTGCCGTTATACCCATTTTACAGATGAAGAAAAAATCCAGAGAGCTAAATAGCCACTGAGTGCTACAATTAATAAGTGGTAGGGCTGAAATTCTATTTCATATCAAACAAAGCCTGTGTTTTAACTCCTGCATCATCTGAGACATTCCCCCCTGCACGTGAATGGCTTGCCTTCTTAATCAGCCAAGTGCATTATCACGAAAGCCATTCCAGTCTGGAGAGCCACTGGGGGACCGAAGATCACTAGCATGTGCTCACTGATGCCCCCATTCTTGTCTATCACAAGAAGCTGCCAGTGTCGGTCTCCAGGTATGAGTGTGATTGGGAAAGCAGTACACAAATATACAGCAAGAACATCTAACTTAATGACTTCCACTTTTTTTTTTTTTAAGATTTATTTACTTGACAGAGAGAAACACAGCAAGAGAGGGAACCCAAGCAGGGGGAGTGAGAGAGGGAGAAGCAGGCTTCCCGCCGAGCAAGGAGCCCGATGTGGGGCTCGATCCCAGGTCTCCGGGATCATGACCTGAGCCGAAGGCAGTCGCTTAACCAACTGAGCCACCCAGGCGCCCCTATGACTTCCACTTTACATGATTGGCAACAACCCCTCAAAAAGGCATCGGGGAATTAATTTCAACAGTGCCAGTCATTCCACCTGCCAGTGCATGCTGGGAGATGGCAACCTGCTGCTCCCCCAGCCAGTCTTAGCTGACTTGCTTTGTGAGTTTGTTGGTGAAAGATAAGTATTTAGTCTCCATCATCAGCATTAATATCATACTGGTATAAAACATTTGCAAAAGTGTGAGATATTTTGTGGTAAAATAACAACCACTCCGCTGGCCTACCCATAGTTTCACCTACCTGAAGACTAGATAAAATTTATAAAATTATTTGTCGCTAGAAACAGGACATCTTGGGACACCCTGCTGAGAACATTCACATGTCATCTCCATTAATTCAGACCATCTAGCTAACAATAGCAAAACTCAAATCCAGTAAGATTTAACAAAGCCAGTGGAAGAGAGAGAGAGAGAGAGAGGCGTGTGGGGTGATCACATAGTGTCCAGGCATTGACTGGACAGTCAATACGGTTCACGAAGCTTAGACAAGAAGAAGTAAGTGTACTGTAATTGCCCCTGGGCTCCAAACAGACCTTGCTAATCATTCTTCCCTCCGGAACATGCAAGCCCAGTCAGACTACTAATAGCCCAGCATCACAGAAGGCTATGTGAGATTCCACCTTTCTATGTAGGATTTCAGTGTGCTCTTACATGGTCTTAAGCCAGGTTGCTGTGCCTTGCTCGACTGAGTGGCTGAGCTGAGAAGGGATCGTTGACAGCAAGCCCTGTGGTGATGCCCATGTTGCTGGGAAGACAGTCAAATGCTGATTTCATCAGACACAGAGCTTGGAACAAGAAAATAATATCCAAGGGTTATCTTAAATCATTCAAACACAGAAGGCTCGGGGAAGCCTACCAAAAATATTACAGGACAAATCTCTGTGTATGTCCGTGTCTAAGGACAGAGGAATGGAGTGAGGTTAATTGTGTTCATCTGGAATCTGGGAAGTTACCAACTCCCCAATCACTTGTATTGAGAGGGGAAAGTACATAGGCTTCAGGCTCTAGAAGAAGTCATTGCCAAGAAGTCCATTCCGCCCCCGTCCCCATAATCCTCAAGATCATCATTAAAGGGACATCAAGCAGGAAATCTTTAACTCTGGAATATAAAAATCCAAAGCATCTTCCTCCTTTCTTTCCTTCTGCCCATTCTTTTCATCCTTTCTACCTTCCTCTCTTCTCTCCATTCTTGAATCCTTCTATCCTTCCAATCCTTGCACTTACCCTAAAGGAAACAGAAAAGGTATTCTGAGCTTTTCTTTCAGAACTGAGAAAATGGCGCCTGGGTGGCTCAGTTGGTTAAGCAACTGCCTTCGGCTCAGGTCATGATCCCGGAGATCCGGGATCGAGTCCCGCATTGGGCTCCCTGCTCGGTGGGAAGCCTGCTTCTTCCTCTCTCACTCCCCCTGCTTGTGTTCCCTCTCTAGCTGTGTTTCTCTCTGTCAAACAAATAAAATTAAAAAAAAAAAAAACCCTGAGAAAATGGATGTGGAGTAATATAACCCTTAGGGAGGGATCACATCTCTCTTGTGTCCAGCTTAAAAATCTTTGGAGGTAGGAGAAAAAAAAATGCTAGCAACTCCACAGAAAAAGGTTTAAATGCAAACGAGAGCTTAAGGTAACACTTAAGTGTGAATGAGTTTCATTCAGAGAATGCCAGTCACTCAACCATCACAAATGATTGACAAGAATTCAGGGGGCCCCTGACACTAGGAGGAGTGTCTGTGAGAGGTGGGGAAAGGGGCACAGAAAGGTTAGAAGTCAAGAAGACACATCTTGTGCTTTTCATAATTTTCTAAGGGTCATCCCATTTGAGTTTATTTGAAAAATTAATCAAAGCCATTTTATTTCTAGAATTTGTGAAGATTTATTCTTTCACTTTTGGTTGCCCCAGAATTTGTTCCCAGAACATTTATGAAATAGAATCTCTTCTTCATCTCATGGTTCCCCAAACAAACCCTCAATCAGCGTTACCTCTTGATTGTCAGACCTCATGGTCATGTAGCTCCATTGTAGCTGGACCCACTGTAGGATGCAGGGAAAGTCATTTAGGGTAATTGTGATTTTTTACCTGGAGAGCTACACATGCTAAAAATGGGCCAACCCCTCCCTCCACATTGTCAGGAATCAAACTGATCTGTCAAGCTTATCTTGCAAAAATCTGTGGCTCTGCCAGAGCACTCAGATTTTACTTTATAAATGCTTGAAATATTGGAAAAACACATGTGGACTCTTTATGAAAAACTAAACCCCCTGAGTATATTCCCCCCCTTGGTCATTTTTATGAGTTGGTTTGGACTTGAGCAATACAGAGTGAAACCTGAATCTTGGAATCGTATCTTCATTGGAAGATGAAAACAACATCCAATTTTAAAAAAATAAAGAACTTCAGATCACCTACTGTTTGGAATCTAAAACCTGCCTGTTTCCCTCAGTTGCAATTCCCTAAATGTTCACTAAATATCTTCTGTTTGCAAGAGATGTTATAGGCCCCAAAACAATCTAATGCAACCGCTCTTCTCATATTTGTAAGTAACTCAGAAAATGTAGTCGGTGCCTCAATGATAATAGCATTATACAGTAAGGACTCCACTTCAGTGTTGAATTCCAAGGAAGAATGTGCCTCTTCCCCAAAGTAGGTTTGGAAAGCACCTTCACATTAAAGTGACACAGGGGGATGAGACGAAATCAGAGTCCCATAGAGAGAATACAAGCTTTAAGTCATTCAAGTTTCTTGTCAATTGCATGAGTCTGTTGTTCCCATTTTATGGATGGGGACCATGAGATTAGGTATATCTTAGTCCAAATCACATCCTGACTAAGTGATAGCACCAGGATATGCACCCGCACCCTGGGCAGTAAAATGAATCACACCCTGAGCATTTTCTCACCCATGAATGTGTCTTGGAATTGCTCAAGCAACTTTTCCAAAATGCTTTTTCCGGGCCTCTCCCTCTTGGGATTCCAATTTAATTGAATGAGAGTAGATGAAATTATGCTTTAGGAAAGAGTGAGAGAGCTACTACCATCAAGAGAGGCAGATTTTTTTTTAACATAAGGAAATAAAGCCTTTTGAAGAAATCAGTTGATTAAAGAGTAAGAATGCAAACATCTTACCTTAGGCAAGTGTATAAACAGGGGTAGTACCTTCTAATGACAACCTCGAGAAGAGGGTTCTCCAGGACAGACTGAAAATGGCCACATGGCATCAAAACAACTTGGTCTATAGAAGGACACCAATGCCCATTTCCCTTGGTAATGGTTGCTGGGTAATGTTTTCCAAGTTTCTCTGAGTGCAGAACAGACCACAGAGCAAAATCACTGTGGGTTCCTCGGTTCATAACGTCCAGAGATATGAAGAGTCAATTCTCGGCCAGTTCTCTTCATCACTGTAGGTTCAGGCAAAACGATTGGAAGGAGACAAATTTCTTGAGGTATGGTTTTATAATATATGAGATTTAGATAATATGGAGTTGTAGAGAGTGTATATGATGTAATATATAAATGCATTCTATGTTAATATATGACTTTATATTTTATAAAAGGGTGCCCCGTCTCAAGCATCAGTCGTGCTTTGGGTACCACATGGGGAAAAAAACAGGTGGACAGCTCCTGCTGACAATGCTATTCTGAGGCTTGGTACTGTCTCAGGGTGCTTAAATGTTACAAAGTGTTCTAAGTGAACAACAACAACAACAAAACTATTGTTTATAGCATGGGAGAGAATTTTAAGCCACCCAAAGTCTAAATTGACAGTGATATTTGATGAGAGTACTTGAAAGAAAATGATCTTGTTGTCCTGTGCTTGTAAAGTGCTAGTTATTACCGTTGTGGGCAAAGATAAGAAAATATTTACCCTTGAGGTGAGGGCAGAAGAACAGTGAACATGTAACACCAGGAGAGTGGAGCTAACACTGTTTAAGGTTAAACCTATACAGTTCTGTTTCTTGTCATCACAAAATCATAGTTCTTCTCAGTGTTTACAGAAAATGTGCATACGGCTCCCCATACCGCTTACCTTCAGATTTGAAGTTTTGATTTAATTTTGCAGGAATATATACGTTGACTTCAGAGCATGTATTGACACAAAGCTTGAAAAGCATATTGGCTGTAGAAAACCTAAACAAAAAAATTGGTTAAACTAGAAAACTATGAACTGTGCAGGTCTAGCCTTCTCCTGGCTGACTGGCAGAAAGTACTTTGATTTATTTATTGCTTAGGGGTGGGGGAGGGGCAGAGGGAGAGGGAGAAGATATTTTAAGCGTGTTTCCTGCCGAGTATGGAGCTCAATTGGGGCTTGATCTCAAGACCCTGAGATGATGACCTGAGCCACAATCAAGAGTCAGACACTTAATCCACTGACTCACCCAGCTGCTCCTAGGAAGTACTTTTAGAAAGCACTGTCTTTTAGAACTTCCTGCAGTGATGGAAATGTTGTGTGCCTCAGTTGTCCAGAATTGTAGCCACTAGCTCTGTGTAGCCATTGCACGCTTGACATACAGCTAGTAGAACTGGGGAACTGAATTTTTAACTGTGTTTAATTTTAATTCACTTAAATTTAAATAGCCATATTAGTGCTTTTTTGGAGACCACACAATACTAAGCAATCCCACTTTCACAGTAGCAAATAGATTAATCCTGGTTGTTGTTAATGGGTTCCTTTTCATGGATTGGGCATTTATATGTCTCTATACATATATATGTTATCTATATATTTAAATATAACAAATCATGTTTTCTGCTAGTACAGTTAGCATTCATAAAACCAGTTGAAATGTAAGAATAGTTTCTACTGTCTTATTTAAAGCACTGAGACTTCGGGTGCCTGGGTGGCTCAGTTGGTTAAGCAACTGCTTTTGGCTTGGTTCATGATCCCGGAGACCAGGGATCAAGCCCCACATTGGGCTTCCTGCTCAGTGGGAAGCCTGCTTCTTCCTCTCTCACTCCCCCTGCTTGTGTTCCTTCTCTGGCTGTGTTTCTCTCTGTCAAATAAATAAAATCTTTAAAAAAAAATTAAAAAAAAAAAAAAAGGCACTGAGACTTTCAGATGGAGCCCTGAGTGGTGAAGTCATTTAAGCAATGGATTCTTTGGTTTCGGCTCAGGTCATGATCTCATGGGTTGCGGAAGTGAGCCCCAAGTAGACCTCTGTGCTTAGAGCAGAGTCAGCTTAAGACTTTCTCTCCACCAGCCCCCACCCCTCTCTCTTGAATGAATAAATACATAAATCTTGATAAACAAATACATAAATAAAATTTTTAAAAAGATCTTATTTATTTGACAGAGAGAAACACAGCGAGAGAGGGAACACAAATAGAGGGAGGGAGAGAGGGAGAAGCAAGCTTCCCGCCAAGCACGGCACCAGATGTGGGGCTCAATCCCGGGACTCCAGGATCATGACCTGAGCCGAAGGCAGACACTTAACGACTGAGCCACCCAGGTACCCCAATAAATAAAAATTAAAAAAAAAAAAAGCACTGAGGCTTTCAGATAGTCCACATGTAGAGCAAATTTGAGAATTCTGGACCAGTGTGTAGACACCTCCTTGCTAGATAAACTGGTAGCAAACAGAACTTTGACTCTTCCAAGTTCATTAATAATGTAAGAACTTATTTTTATATATGCTTTGAAAAGTTAATGTTGGGGTTTATCCCTTACATAGGTATGCCAGTGTTTTTACAGTAGCTTCATAGTTATTAACTCTTCTGCTGCTGTGTTTTGTAAATTTCATTGTAATATAGTGTGCTTCAAAAAAAGTGTGCCCCTCCTAGCTGTATGGTTCCATGACTTTTTATAGTCCTGTTAATTAAGAGTTCTGTTCTTATTTAAGCAAGGTGAATAAGCTAAGGGTTGGTGACGTGGTGAATCACACCCTTCTTAAATGATTCTCCACATAACAGTTGTGGGGGAGATCTAAGCCTATTCCAGCTCCCTCTTTCCTCCGCATGCAAACCTTGTCACCTCTCACTCCCATCTACACCAGGATCTCTATAGTTGTAAATGGTTGCTCACTTCCCACTTACTCAGAATAGAGAGGACAGGCATTTGCAGAGTTAGGCAAGGGCATCTGGTCTTCAGCTAACCAAGTGTATTTTCATATGAATCACTTCCTAGGGTTCAGGAGCACAACAGAGAATCCTGGGTCTTTTAAAGAATTAATAGCAAACATTTTTCTTCTTTACTTGATTGTAATATTCTCTCTTGTTACTGTTGTTTTTTTTTTAAGATTTTGAAAGCTGTAATAATTTCTGTTACTGAATATATTTTATTTTAATTTTTTAAATGCTCTTCTAATTTGAATTTAGGCCTTTACACAGATTTGTCACCTAGGCTGTTTTGAAATATATGATTTTAAATGCATGAAACTCATCCTTTAAAAATGATTGGTGAGTGTACATTTGAAAATGGTTAATGCTTATTTATTACAAATGGAATAATTACAGCTAATGGAACAGTGCCATTTAACATTAGTATAGTGGTGTGGGGGAACTTGATAATTAGCTGCTCGGTAAGTGCCTTTTTTTAGATTACGGAATGACAGCCCCGGAACACCTTTGCATGAAATGTCTCAACATGCTAAATTCTCTGCTGTTCGTTCTTATTGGTTATAGACAATAGACTTGGGGAGCATTTGGGTTTAATTGGTTTCATCACCACCTGAGTCCTCCTCTGACTTAGAAGATAGCCATTTTTAAAAATGTGCAGCATAGAAATCATTTAGCATAAGGAATAAGGTTTTTCTATGAAAAAAATTCTTTTTTAAAAAAAATTTATTTGAGAGAGAGAGAGAGCAAGCATGCAAATTGGGGGAGGGGTAGAGGGAGAGGGAGAAAATCTCAAGCAGATGTGGACCCCCACACAAGGCTCAATCTCACGACCCCAAAATCATACCCTGAACCGACTAAAGCTACCCAGGCATCCCCCAGAAATTATATTTCTTTTTTTTTTTTTAAGATTTTATTTATTTGACAGAGAAAAACATAGCCAGAGAGGGAACACAAGCAGGGGGAGTGAGAGAGGGAGAAGCAGGCCTCCTGCAGAGCAGGGAGCCCGATGTGGGACTCAATTCCGGATCTCCAGGATCATGACCTGAGCTGAAGGCAGTCGCCCAACCAACTGAGCCACCCAGGCGCCCCCAGAAATTATATTTCTAAAAATTCCAAAGTACCAGAGGTGGCAAGACCTGCTTTTGAACAGGCTACCACTCAAAATTGGGTTTTTAAAATTAGTGTTTTAAATGACTGTTTCTAGCTACTACCTCCTCTACTTAAAAAGGTAGGAAACCTTATATTTAACCTGGCCATTCACCATGTTCCCCAAATATTTTAGAGCAGCTTTCCTAAAGTTTGCATTTAGGCTTTTCTGCAGAAATCTAAGCCACTTACTGGTTCCAGATGCCACTTTTCACCTTGTGATGAAGTGAAAGCTACCCTTCATTCTTCTTTGAGACTCCAATATTAATTGTCCTGATAAAAGTAAAACTTGTCCCTATGAAAGACCTACCTCTCTGCTTTCATTTTCTTCCTCATTCTAATTTGGACTAAAGTGTTAACTAAGAAACTCTATTAAGTGACTTCCAGGAGGAATGGCCTGAGGAACTGCATTTAAAATTAAACTTTTCTAAATCTTCAATAATGTGCATACTTTCTTCTTCTCTTTGAGTGCTAAGAGAATGTGATACTGGACCTAATACTACCCTTAGAACTTCCACTGACATCAATAAGAAAGGAAATAACTGGTAATTTATTCTGAGTCAGGAAGACATTTTCTAAAATGCAGTGCAACCCTAATTTAGAATAGAGGGGAAAGGGTTTAAATTGGGTTTTTTATAGTGGTAAGTATTTGCAGACAATGTAGAGATTTATGGATTAATTTGTTTTAAATTAACTTTTATAGGGTGACTAATAGTCCATAGGGATAAACCAGACTTTCAATTGCCCATGATTTTCAGTCAGATCCTAGAGAGGAGATCATTTCTCTCAGGAAACGGTGACACACTTTTTAAAGTGTGCCATACAATTCTTTTCTTTTCTTTTTTTTTTTTTTTTGTCACTGTCCAGAGAAGATAAATAAGTTCTGGGACTTGGGCAAAGATACTCACAACTGGTCAACATTTGATGTCACATTTCACTCAGGGAAAGAGAAAGACCCTGACCTCCACCCAGATAGGGATCTTTCATCGGCTGCTTTCACGGGTAACATAACAGTGGCGCCCGAAGAGTGTTCATAGAGACAAATGCTCACATTATGGACACAGAAAGCTGTTGCCTTGCATTTCCCTTTGCCCAAGAAACACTAATCAGTTCTGGGAACTAAAAATCCCCCAAATTAGCATCTGGGACTCTACTGTACCAGACTCCGCCGAAGAGGGGGCAGAGACAGATGACAGAATTAGTCTACGAAATGTATGTATCTATGTAAATATCCATGTATGTATCTGTCTAAATACATCAGCATGGATCCATGCTTCTGTGACTCCCTGAACATCTCTTCCACACTCAGTCTAAGGCTGAGACCTGAAAAAGTGAGTTTTTAGTCTAGACTGTTCACATCTATTTGACCCATATAAGTGAAAAAGCACATTTCTAGAACAGAGCAATTTTATTAATGACACGTTTAAAATCTCACAAACAGAGGCACTTGGGTGGCTCAGTGGGTTGAGCAGCCAGCTCTTGATTTCAGCTCAGGTCACGATCTCAGGGTAGTGGGATCGAGCTCCGAGTCAAGCTCCACACTCAGCAGGGAGTCAGCCTGAGGCTCTCCGTCTCCTTCTGCCCCTCCTACCTTCATGCTCTCTTTCTCTCTGTAAAATAAGTTAATTAATAAAAAAGTAAAATTTCATAAACTGAAGATTACACTGTGCTATTTTATACAGAAGATCATGGTGAAAGGGATGGTACCTTGACATCATGTTTTTACAGACACCACAAAGTATTTACAAATACTTTTCATTCTGTATAACTCTTTCTCAACTTAGACTGTTCTTAGATTGAAAATGATTTTCCCCCAGAACTTTTGAATGCACCATCCTATGCTCTTCTCACTTCTATTGTTGCTGTCAACCTAAAAAATTTTTGTTTTTGCATAAATTCTGCCCTTTTTGTTCTTGTTACTTTGAGGATCTTCCTTCTATCTTTGCTGTGCTCTAATTTTTCTATGATGTATTTTGGTGTATGTTTCTTTCTATGATTCGACCTGGAGGATTATTTTCTTCCAAGGCTCAAGACTTGCATCAGTTCTGGAAAATTCTTAGTCTTTGACTTCACACATTGCCTCTCATGATCTCTATTATCTCCTTTTAGGGATATAAATAAATAAATACATACATACATACATACATACATACATACATACATACATATGTATGTTATATCTTTCTTTTCAGTCCTCCATATCTTTCCATTTCTTTTTTCATGACTTCCATCTTTTGGTCTCTTCAGACCCTGCTTTGTAATTTCTTTGGATGTAACTTCTGATTCATTTTCTCTTGAAAGGTTTCTAGTTTACTTTTTGATTCATTTGTTGACTTTTTTTTCTATTTTGCACAATAAATCCATTTCAGCGTAATATACCTTCTGATTTATCAGGGATGCTCTTTTCTTTGGACATGAAGGAATTGTGTGTGTTATTTGTGAATGTATGTACATGAGTGTGTATAAACTTTTTATTCAGTTTCGGTATACACGCAGAAAGTGACATATATCCTAAATGTAGAGCTAGATGAATTCTTATGAAGTAAAAATGCATTTATAACCATTATAGTGCTGCTGTAAACTTTCTTGGGTATTTCTCCGGGTGAACATATGTTGGGTATTTTTATTGAGATTATACCTAGAGAAATTGCTTTTTCATGGAGTATGTGTCATTCAGCTTTAGTGAATATTGCCAGTTTCCCAAAGTGGTTTTACCGATTTGCCCTTCTATCAGTAGTATGTGAGAATTCCAACTGAACCATATCCTTGTGAATTGTTTAACTTCAAACATTATAATTCTTAACAGTTGCATTTGATTATTTCATTAATAAATTCTAATTTATTCCTTTTCAGATCTGACTGGTTACATGACATATTTTCACATCTTTTAATAAGCATGTTAAACATTGGTATACCCTTTCATTTCTGAGGTTTGTTCATTTTATGGAGCAGTTTGTTTCTTCTTTCTTTATTTCATGTTTTTTTTTTTACTTGTGAGCTTATATTTTAATGACATTTGTGTGTGGGAATTCTTTGAAGCCTGGGTTGAAAGTACCTTCTTCCAGGTAGGCTTTGCATTTGTATTTGTTACACAACTGGAAGCCACCAGGCTGTGACAGTTTTGTACTAAAAATGGGCTGAACAGTCATAAAAGGACAAGTCTGTGGCTATGAATTTTTTGGACAATTTTTTTTCCCTTTCATCCGAATCCAATATTGAGAGACAATTCCCTCATGCCCTGTTCTATGGCGGAAGTCTTTCCCTCATTCATGCTTTTTTTTTTTTTTAAGATCTTATTTATTTGACAGAGAGAAACATAGCAAGAGAGGGAACACAAGCAGGGGGAGTCAGAGCAGGAAGCCTGATGTGGGACTCGATCCCGGGTCTCCGGGATCATGACCTGAGCCAAAGGCAGTCGCTTAACCAACTGAGCCACCCAGGCGCCCGCGTCATTCACACTTTTGTTGTGATAGTTTCCCTGGAGCCTTGGCGTGAAACTCACAGCCCACTCACACTGCCACCTACCAAGTAACCACTTTGGGTCAGCTTCTACACATTCTCTGACTTCTCCAATCAATGTATCTGTCCAGGTAAAATCTTTTGGTCACAAAAAATGGACAGGTATCCTCCGAATCAATTTCCTTTTGCTTCTCTGGATTTGTGCTTTTCCTTCAGTTTTATTCTCTACAGATAGATTTTAATTTCTTGTCAGCTTAGCAGTGAATTTAAAGAGATGTTTAGTTATTTCATTATTATTTTGAAGGGGGAAAGTTTTTTAGAACAGCGGTTCTTGAAATGTGGCTTAGGAGTCTCTGAATTCCACCAAGGCCCTTTCAGGGTCCAGCCTTCTTTCTATATTAATAAGTAAGACACAGTTTGCGTTTTGCCATCCCATTTCTTCCTCAGGGTACAGTAGAATGTGTAGTGGCAACAACATGTGATGATGTTATCAGTCTGACAGCTAATTGAATATAGGCTTTCATGTCCTTATAATTGAAGAATATTCTCAGTTTTAATTTTGAATACTGTAAATATTGATAGGTATAATTCATATAACAAAGCTTTAGGAGTTCTTAATAACATATATGAATTAAAGGGATTTTGAGATCAGGAAGATGGTGAATTGTTGTTTTGAGCTATCCTGTGTGCTAAATTCCAAGCAATAGAACTCTTCAAACACCAGAATATACAGAACCATTCCCCTGTGCTATAAACAGTCAGCAGGTAGAAAAGATCCATCTTAAGTTCTTACAGAAGTTTTATGCAAATATGTTCTGGAAGAACATAAGTTCTTCCAGAGCAAGAATCTTCTAGAATTGAAGCTTGGCTTTGTCATACACCATGAGAATTTATGCAGGCCACTCAACAATCTGATTTTTTTGTTTTCTTAAACATCCAGTATAGGTCATAATAATCTTCGCTCTACCTCCTTGTGTTGGTTCTACATAAGGCAAGATGATAGAAAGCAAGGTCATTCTTGGGGCTTTATGAGGTTTTGAGTTGTTGCAAATGAAGACATGTGAAAAATAGCAAATATATCTTTGTCTTGAATTTCCATCTTAGATAAAAATAATGAGAAATTAAATGGGAAGGTAAATGTAACTGGTAACTTCGAAACAGATATGCAATATTAAACTATTCTCTCTACTCTGAATTAAAGATACAACCAATGCTAAAATGGCAATGAATCCTCTTAATATTACTAATGAAAGTTTACATGTGCTTAATTTGTTGGGAAGAAAACCATGTTTTCCAATTCTGGCTCTACGGCATCCCAGCCCTGTTCTTGTGGAGTGTTACATTCTGTGTCACCATGAACCCCATCTCCTAGTATTTATGCCTTTGGGGAGTCCCTTCCTACTTTGTCTCCAGGCTTGCTTTGACAAGCATGATAGAATCACAAGTTCAAGTAATGTTTGTATATATGGGCTTATCCTCTTGGAATGCTTTTACTTGGAAGTCTACTGCCTTGTTGGAAAGAAACTCAAGATAGACTATGAAATATTGAGAAGCTACATGGAGAGAAACCCACGTGGATGAGAGTTCACCATGAATACTCTATGCCCCATCAAGGTCCCAGCTAAATGGAACTTCACAAATGATCTCAGTCTATATTAAACGCAGCAAAAACACTGTCCAGCTTGGCCCATTCAACTTACAGGATTGGAGAAATTAATAAATCCATTTTAAGTTACTGTTTTGGGGTACTCTCTAATACCATTATAGGAAATACATTCTAGCCACTTTTATTTAAAAGTCTTCAGCTTGAAAGAAGAAGTGGAAACATTAGTCCCAACTACCTCAGATAATTTATACAAAGATCAGTTAATGTGAAGTATTGGTACCCTTTTTTTTTTTCCAGTGGGCTAGGTATGACAAAATTCTGTGGTTATGCCTATACACATAAACTGGTTTGACTCTTTTGACTGACTTGGCCAGTCAAATCAAATCCTCAGGAATGAAAAAAATTAGTTTTTGACTGACTTGATTATTGTTTTGACCTCTCTGATTTTTTTTTTTTTTTGGTTGAGTTCAATTTTGTTGAACTGAATAACTCAACTTAGCCAGTTTAGTCAGTCAAAATAATCAAAACAGTTTGGGTACATAGAAACAGTCTGTGTGCGATATGTTCCTCTTATTTAACTTTAGTGGGAAATTATGTGACAGAGGCCCATATATGCATAGCAAATATGGGTATAAACTTCTACTTATAACTACTCAGTTTCAAATTACTGTATAGATTATAGCAGCATTTGTTTGGTAACAGGAAAAAATATAGTTAGTTTTTATTTCCCAATGGCATGCTACATTATAAATCCATTAGCTATTGCATATGTTATTGCTGTAATTCTAATAACTGCCATATATTATGATGGCAATAATAATGTAATTCTTATAGTATGCAATATGTAATTTATTGAACATTGCTGGAATTTATTTTCAATGTAAATTTGGCTTGGTTTTCAGCACTCGAACTCCTTGTGTCCTGCTTTGAGAGTTTAGTCATATTCTTTTTGTTTGAAGAAGCTGTCAGGAGCGCATGTCTAAGATGAGGGTTTGCAAGCTCGTGTTGGAGCTCGTCAGTCATTAAAGTCCTGGGTTAGCAGTGGAGTGAGTGATTGGAATGCGGCTCGAGTAGGTCCATTCATATGTGTCATATTGGTACTACCAGAGCTGCTGACTAGGTGACTCAAATATAAGCCACCGTTATTGGAGTATTCATAGATATTCTACTGCGCTTAAGGTTATGACAGATGAAGTTTTCCTTATGAATTGTCAAAAGGATCACAAACCCCTCCACTGCTTTTCTGTCACCAGTAGCTTGCTTGCTTGCCATTTATTTTCTTCCAACTAATGCCCTTTGAATATAGTTCTTCAGAATCCCACATTACAAAGGCTATGCAAAAAGCTTTTGAGTTCACTAGCTTATTCTCAAACTGGAATGATTCTAAACTATTCCAGGAAGATAGGTGTCTATATTTTTCTTTTAGGGAGCTAAGTAAAAATAAAGTAAAATTTTAATACTTGTGTCAATGTCTTTAACCTATCTCCTGAAGTTCTTTTTGATTTAGTATATCTATTTATTACTCAAATATAGTCTATATATTACACTAATTTCAATTTGTTTCTTCAGTGCATGTAACTGACATCCCTAGATTTCAGTCCATGATTTAGTATAAACCCAATCCCTCTCCTCATGTCTAAATCAACTTATATCTGTGCTGGGGGCAGAGGGAGCCATCATGGGACCTGAAGGCTTCTGCATGTTTTTGCTGAAAACTTAAACTGCAAGCGCCACCTGTTCCCTGATGCTCTGCCCTCTCTATAGCTAGTCCCAAAGACAATAAGTCCAGGCCACTAAAGATGACTATTATGAAACTCCCTTCATTTTTTCCTTCTTCACTCAAAAATGAAACAAAACAAAAAACAGAAACAAAAAAAAATTTCCATCTATTTATTTAGATTTTCTTAATAGCAAATCTTCATTTGTCCAGGGCTTCCTCTCTAGATCTTTCCTAGAATTCATGATCTCTCAAGGACTTCCAAAGTTGACTCTCTTTTTTTTATTTTAGATTTTATTTATTTATTTATTTGACAGAGAGAAACACAGGGAGAGAGGGAACGTAAGCAGGGAGAGTGAGAGAGGGAGAAGCAGGCTTCCTGTGGAGCAGGGAGTCCGATAAGGGGCTCAATCCTGGGGACTCCAGGATTGTGACCTGAGCTGAAGGCAGTCACCTAACCTGAGCCACCCAGGTGCCCCTGAAGTTGACTCTTAATAGAGTTCAACCAATGTTCAGCATAGAAGTATGAACTAAAAGCTGCCATTTTATATTACCACTTATACTTTCTCAGATCAACACTTGTCATTCATTCTTTAGTTTTTCCTTTCTCTGCCACTTATTCATTTTTTAATGTATTCAACAAATATTTATTGAGTGTTATACACTTAATAGCTAACCTCTGGGTATACAGAGTGAATTGGGCATGACTTTATATTTCTCAAAGCTAGTCATTATGCAATCTGGATGCCCTCTAAGCCCCTCCTGTTTTGAGTAGAAAAGATAGACCAGATCATCAAGGCTGAATGCCAGAATATAGCTTGAAGTATCTGCTGCAGACTACAGTTTTGGAATAGATGTATTCAGAAAAGCTAATTTGATGGAGAGGTATAGGATGGATTAGAGAAAGATGAAAAAATAAGTAGAGTCTCCTTCAAGATGTTATGATAACAAATGTCCACATTCCCTTCTTTGAAATCTTTGAGACCAGATGCATTGTGGATACAGAATTTTCCAGACTTGAGAAAGGGGCTACAAGTTATATACCATATATTGGAGAATGCTTGGGTCTGGATTAACTCTCTATAGTCAAACACTTGAATATTTGTCCAGATTAATTGAAACAAAATATTACAAAAGACATCTATAAAATGCCTCATGTCAGTTCAAACTATTAAACAAACAAATCAAAAACAAAAACCTTGGGTTTTCAGAACGTTGAGGGCCTCAGAACAGTGGACCTCTGATTTGAGCTACAAGTCCATGAATTACTGACATAGAGAAGAAGAGTGGATATAAAATGTTATAAAGGTAGCATTATTGGGGCTTGTCATTTGGTTAAATATTTTTTAAAAAAAGAAATGTGACAATTATATCTGAGGTTCTGAGCCTGCATGGCTAGGAGGATGGGTGCCACTAACAGAAAAGAAAGGAATGGGAGGAGGGGCTACTTGATAAGGCTTGGGTAGAGGGGAGGTGATGATTAATTCAATTTGAAATATATAAATCTCCAGGATATTATGAACCTGCCTGAAATTAGCATGATTAAAGGTGCCTCTCACAGTGTTTTGGTGAGTGTGTGATGGGGAACTGATTTAAAAATCAGTAGTCTTTTTCGCATACAACATATTCCTTTAATCAGATTTGAAAATTGAATGTGTCCAAGGTAAAAAGTCATCCTAGATTCTTCTTTAAGAATATGACACAAATGTTGATGTCATTCTAAAATTGGAAACAGATTCTAAAGAGAACTCTTAAGTTTCAAAATTCTACCTGAGTCAAAATGGAGTTTTTTAGTCAATTTCTTTAAAGCTACTTGAGACAGTAGATATAGGCTTATGGCTCAGTTGTAAAGACTTTCAGACCCATTGTGGGTAATAAGTTTGCGTTAGGTCAGTAATCAAAACTTTATCACTTGTAAGAGCTAGCCAGTGGCTGAACCAACAGACACTAGTAAAGTGTGGCCTAAAATCATCAGAAAGTTATTTGTTTAAAACTCATATTTCTAGGAATATAATAACTATCTTATATTCATACCTGCAAAAATATATTGACAAAATGTTGTCTGGCTTATGCATCTGACAAGGTTACCAAGAAACATTCCACTTTTTAGATGTTTGTTTCCATGCCACTCAGTATGCTCCAGATGATTTCCTTCTTTCACTCCTATTTTTAAAATTCCATGATGAAGGTGAATGGATGTATTGCCAATTTGAGGGAACCAATCTTACCAGTTAATGTCACTGGTCCCTCTCTTCCACAGCTCTCATACTACCTGGGAGAGCTTATTTCCTTTTCTGCCTTTACATTGAGGTGTATCTTCAACTGTAAATTCTTAGGGTAACACCTCTTGTCACCAAGTCTGATGATTGATGGCAATTAAGCTACAGAAATGGTCTGTCTGTGGTTAGGTTCCAGTAGGGTGTGATTACGGGAGCATGGAGGAGGAGAGAAAAAAAGGATTGGTAGGTAAACCTTCAAACACTGTATTTTAAGTTAATCATTAAAATGAGAAGAAGAATCTCAAATAATGAATGTATATTTTCATGCCTGTCTTAAGAAAACATTTTTCTAGGAAGGTGGAGAAACAGAAATATAGCTTTAAACATGTCTTCACTTATATTATTTTACTTTTGACTACAGTGCTTTCATAGAAATATATTTGAGCATATTTTAGTTAGCTTAATCCTCTTGGAAAGTGATTTCAGGAAAGCAGACTCCTTATTTGATAGGAGTGTTATATGACCCTCTCTCATCCTGAAGCAGTTAATTTTTCTCAGACTCTTTAGCACTTACTATCATGACATCCTGACGTTTCTTTCCCTATCAAGGATATAGGTTTAAGAAAATGCATTTCAAATATTAAAAGAAGATATCACAAAACATTCTGAAGAGATGACTCAGTGTAGGAGGTGGTACTGTTTATAATACTATAAGAATGACAACTTTTTAGATTTATAGTCAGAAAAAAAGGAAATGTCCTCTGTGGACAAGACAGAGGACAGAACCTCTGCTCCAGAAGCCTCACTGCCTCCCCTCTTGAGCACAGGCACCTGAAAAGTGGCCTTGACCTCCTTCCCCTTGCTCCGATGTGGCTCTGGGTGTAGAACTGGGATCTGCAAGGCCTAAGGTGGTACAAAGGCAGCCTGACTGGGGCCCTCCTCTACAAGGAGCCAGAGAAAGAGCTAGTCATTGCACTGAGTCTATGCTGTGCACAAACTCAGGTGGAACAGCTTGGACCTTTGAGAACAAGATGAAAAGGCCTAGCAGCAGGAAGAATTTGGGTTCCATTTTGGGAAAATACCCCAATAAAAGAATTGTGAAGCCCTGGTGCATATTACCAAGGGATTCTGTGGAATCTCATTATCTGGTGATTTTAATGACTACCGTACAATGATTTTTGTAGGATAATTGATGTGAAGTGCTGCCCAGAAGCTGAAGGATGAATGAATCCACCTTCACACATCTTTTCAGGCCCTTCATCTCTGTGATTTGTGCATTGTATTATTTAGCAGAAATAATAAAGAACTAAATATGCTTTTTTTGGTGCGTGGCATTAACTACTTTTGTGTGTTAATGTGGTACCTGCCAATTACTTGCATTAAGGCAAATGGCTAAAATATACAAATTAAGTTATGAACACACGGCTACATTTAACAGATTAACTGAAAACCTGTGAAGATTTCAAGAGTATATTGAATGCATAAAAACTACTTCCTTGATCTTGAACCTGTAGGCTACTTTTTTCCCCCACAAAGCTATGTGGTCTTAGAGCCTGAATGTGTTCTGAATGCAGCAATGCATTCACCTTGAAAAGTATGTGGTCACTAGGCTGTATCCTTTGGGAGGCACTGTCATGGTTAATCTCCAGAGTAATCTGGGCATATAGAAGGATATATAGTGTCTTTACCTGCTCAGGCTGCCGTAACAAAATAGCACAGATTGGTGGCTTCAAAACAGGCATTTATTCCTCTTAGTTCTGGAGTTTGGAAGTCCAATATCAAGGAGCTGGATGATTCGGATCCTAATAAGGAAACACTTTCTGGCTCATACATAAATACCTTCTTGCTTTGTGTTCACATTGTCTTTCCTCAGTGCATGCATGCAGAGAGATCTCCCTCTCTCTCTTCCTCTTCCTATAGGGCACTAATCCCATTGTAAGGGTCCCACCTTCATGAAAACCTAATTATGTCCCAAAGGCCCTACCTCCAAATATCACCACACTGGGGGCTAAGGCGTCAATATATAAATTTAAAGGGGAGGAAGGACTCAGTTGAGTCTATAGCCAATAATAAATGTTTTAGTCTTTATGCGATATATGATCTCTGTTCTAACTTCTCAGTTCTGCCATTGGAATCTTATAATATATAAACAAGTGGGTGTGGCTGTGTTTCAATAAAACTTTATTTGCAAACACAGGAAGCTGGCAGCAGAGGGATATGTGTGGTCTCTGTGATCCTGGTTCTTGCAACAACTGATTGAACAGAAGATGGGAACTTGACCCATCTATATAATTTCCAACAATTTATGACTCTTCTAGTGTAGGGTGAATTGGAATGGATCCAGTGGATTCATCTCTTGGAACTTTGGTGTTAGAGAAACAGGAAATTCTTGGTTGAAAATACTTACTAGAACTGGGAGGTTTTGAGTAGGAGTTATTTGAGGCCCTAGAATAAAAGTCAGTAGAGGAAGCTTGAGTAGGAAGGGGGAACTCTCTGTGAAAGACAGAGAGATGGATAGACAGAGCGAACAGCCCAGCCCCTAATAAGTGGAGAAAGATTTCATTACTGAATTTCTAGTTTCTGATTTGAGTCCTTGTGAAGCCCAAATGTACTTTGAGTCTCTGCATATCTATGTTCTATCATTAAAATAAATCCCCCTTTGCTTATCTAAGCTAGAGTGGGGGCTCTGATCCTTAAATCAAAAGGAACATGATTAAGCAATAAAGTTATGAGCATTCTTTTCATATTCAACTGAGTAAAATTCTTCTCTCTGTTTTCTTTTGGAAGTTTGAGGACCTGGTATATCAAAGTCCAAATCAAGAGTTCTTAAGTATGTTCTTCAGAGATAGGATTGCCCGAGGCTAAATAAAAGTGTACAAAGAATGGGGTTGATATATTTTCTAAGTCATATTTATTGTCCCTCTTGCTTTCCAAGTTTTTTTTTTTAATCCAGTGGGAAATATATATATAGAAGGACAACGTGAAAGGGTAAGTAATTAGTTGCCTGGTGCTGGCTCATGCTTTTCTGGCTCTCAGTGTGGGTGCAGTCATGACATGAAAAGAGAATACACAAGGCTGAGCTCATGTGCTCAGCTCTTGGTCACCTTGTCCAGAATGGATATTCCCATGGGTATCTTCTACCCTCTTCTCCAAGCCCCATCCTTGAAAGATATTTCTAACTTGGTATTACAGATAATTTTGTTTAAGTCTCCATCTTAACTATCATTCTGAGCCTTAGAAAGTTTTAGCACAGGGGCTCCTGGGTGGCTCAGTTGGTTAAGCATCTGCCTTCGTCTCAGGTCATGATTCCAGAGTCCCTGGATTGAGCCCTGCATCGGGCTCCCTGCTTGAAAGGAATCCTGCTTCTCACTCTCCCACTCCCCCCTGCTTGTGTTCCCTCTTTTGCTGTGTTTTTCTCTGTCAGATAAATAAATAAAATCTTTAAAGGAAATAAATAATAAAAATTAAAAGTTATAGCACATATATTTCTCTCCTGTTTGCTGAATTAAGATGTAAATATATGTGATTAAAATAAGTATGACACTGTGATGCACCATGCCACATCCAGTGACCCAGCCAGCTTCAAGGTAACTGAGATGGGCAGTTCTCTCTACTTGCAAATTGTCCCAGAAGCAGTGTGTTCTGAAGCTCTCTCCATTTGGCTCTCTGAAGCTGTGAGAGGATGGCAGATCGAACAAGGCCGCAGGCAGTCACAACCCAGGATGGCAAGCAACTGATGTCCCCCAGAACAGGCTTCAAACAAAAGGGAAATGAGAGTGAGTAGATAAATGCCCGGACTTCCTGTCCTTCAGTGATTCAGTTATGACCATAATTCTTACGCACTTGCTGAGAATAGCGCCAGTGTGACTGAACACTGGTTCCCTACTGTGGCAACCTGCTTATTCCTGCTCCCTCCTTGGCTCTTCTCTTTTTCTTGTCTTACTTTTCCAACTCCCCCTCTTCTGCTTTCTAGTGCAGCAACCTCCACTAAACTCTTGGTCACAGGGTCTTCCTTGGGAAGAGTCCTAGCTAACACAATGACCAACTTATGATTTTACATGTAACAGTTTATGTTCATAAACAATACTTTCTATTCCCTGGATCTCAGTATAAGTTATTGCATGCTGTTCGGCAAGGTAAATGGTAGAACACATAATGAGAGAAAATCCCTCCCCTAAAAATTTTCTCTTTCCCATATAGAGTCATGCTAATTAATCATTTCTTCATAGACTTAAGTATATTTTATTGGCTTAAAGGAAGTGTTTCTCTCATATTTTCTTCACAAGGTATTCATGATTCAATCCCAAATCAACCTCACATGTGCAAAATCATCTCTTCTTTTTTTTTTTTTTTTCTGGTCTCTATCAGCAGTGTTTTTGCCATTGATTGAGTGGTTGGAGAATAAGCTAACTAATACTATGAAATCAATCTTTATGATATGAAGTTTGGTTTGCCTATCTTTTCTGGGACTCAAAGAAAGCCTGAACAGGGTTTGGATCAGGTCCTGCCAACTCCCTAATCCTACCATTGAGGAAACTAAGGCCCAGCAGAATTAAATAACCCTTCACTAAGACTGTAACTCATAACACAGATAAAATTAGAATTCAAACCAATGGATTTTCAGTACACAAGGTTCTCAGCTCACAGTTTTCAAAGCTAAATATAATGTTTGACTGTTTCCTTCTCATATATTTTTTCAAATTGTGTCTATAAAACTACAGGTTCTGATATTCTTCTGTGCTATTCTCATGTTGGAATAGAATCAGGTGGCACAGAAGCTATTGTTACAGCTCCAGAAGAGTGCCTGGCATATTTAGTGGGAGAATTGAAGCTTTAATCATGGACGTTCTGGTCAACATATTGTGTGAGGCAAGAGGCTGGACTTGCCATTGATCTCATGCTGTGAATTCCTCATGGGATCCCACTTTATAGAAGAGCTCACTTCCTACATGGAAGCTGTAGAATTAGGCACATTAATAATCAAAACTCTCCAAGAATATCTCTGCATCAAATCAATCCAAGCATTAGCAAAGCAGCCAGAAACATTTTCTTGGAGGCTTCTCTTTGACTCTCACTTTTTTTCTCACCAACTGCTGGCCCCGCTTTTCTGCCCTGGATCCAACCCCATTATCAAAGACGCCAAGGAGAGCTCTGCAATTGATTGTCTGAAAATGAACAACACACAGATAGTGAGGAACTGGTATCGCAACACCCTGAAGTGCCTGTTAAAGTCACACTCTCAGAGAACTCGAACAATCCAGATGACTGAGGAAAATAGCATCTCCCAGGAGAAACAGGAGACTTGACAGGTAACACTGAAAAGAGATTTTCTGGCAAGACTGGTTGAGAGGGAGTGACCGTTCTTCCTGGAGAGCATATGGAAGTGTTGACAGGCTCACTTCTTAATGTGGCCAAGAAAGAACTTAGTTCCAATGAAGGAAAATGAGCGAACACAGATGACAACCAATCATGTTTTTCATAAAGCCGGAAATCCCGTACATGGGTTCAGGGAATTCACAGATGCAACCTTGGCAAGGGTGACCTTTTGAGGTCCTTCCCAAAGCTCAGTGATGTTAAGTAATCGGTCTTTTTGCTGAAACATGAAATGAATTCCATGTTCTATGAGGCTGGAGCCTGGGCACAAGTCACTTAGCACATTAGTACAACACTGGAACACCCAGGAAGGATCTCTGTCCACCGTCAACAATCCTACTGAGGCCCTTCTTTTATGCTGATTTCCGTATGTGAGGATTGACCACACAGATGCAAAGCTCACATGGTTTTGTTTCCATTTTGGGATACGACCAGTTTAAATGAAAGAGGCATCCTCCGGTTGGCAGGGTTCTCTAATAACCTTGCGCCCCCTCATGCAAGTATTTTCAATTCTTTGTTTCGTAGATTTGTAATGACCCAGTCCGAGAACTTCCCCCTAATTCGCAGTATCTACTTCTTTTTCATTTTAATTCCTGCCGTAGTTTGTGTTTCCCCAGAAGCCTACTCTAAGTCAGGGTTCTCAACCTTTAAACTTATAGACACTGAGCCAGGTGAGTCTTTGCTGTGGGAGGCTCTTCTGAGCCCTGTAGGAAGTTGAGCGGTGTTCCTGGCCTCTACCTGCACCCTCAATCATGACAGCCAAAAATGTCTCCAGATATTACTAAGAATGTTCTGGGGGGAGAACCACATCTTTCAGTCAAGGATTCAGGTGCAATGCAGATAAGTTGGAAAGTGTTTCCCAGGCAACACTGGTGTGGGAGCAGAAAGTATGTTAGTATTCTCTAGAAAAACAGAACTAAGAGGGTGAAGATAGAGACGGAGAGGGAGATCTCTCTCTTTTTTAAGAGATCAGCTTAAATTTTAAGAATTTTAAGAAATCAGCTCACACAGTTGTCGGGTCCAAGTCCAAAATGTGCACAGGCCAGCAGGCTGGAGACCCAGGGAAGAGTTGATCTTGCATTTCAGCAAGGAGGCACTCTGCTGTCAGAATTCCTTCTTCTTGGAGGGAGAGGAATCTTTTTCTATTAAGACCTTTGACTGATGAGATGAGACCCACTCAGAATACGAAGAGTAATCTGCTTTGATTTGCTGATTTTTTTAAAAAAGATTTTTTTTAATTTATTTGACACAGAGAGAGAGAGAGAACAAGCAGAGTGAGTGGCAGGCAGAGGGAGAGGGAGAAGCAGGTTCCCCACAGAGCAGGGAACCTGGTGCAGGACTTGATCCCAGGACCCCAGGATCGTGACATGAGCCAAAGGCAGTCTCTTAACTGACTGAGCCACCCAGGTGCCCCTCAATTTGCTAATTTAAATGCTCTTCTTATAAGGGAGCCTGGATAGCTCAGGCAGTTAAGCAACTGACTCTTGATTTCAACTCAGGTCATGATCTTGGGGTTCTAAGATGGAGTCCCTGTCAGGGAGTCTGCTTACCCTCTCCCTCTCCCTATCCCTCCTTCTACTCACTCTCTCTTTCTCTTTCCCTCAAATAAATAAATCTTTAAAAAATAAAAAATAAATGCTAAACTTGTCTAAACAATACTTTCACAGAAACATTTAGAAAGATATTTGACCAAATATCTGGGTACTGTGGCCTAGTCAGGTTGACATATAAAATTAACCTTCACAGAAAGGAAAGGCAGGGGGACCAATAAAGGTGCATTACTAAGCAAGTTCTGATAGGAACATGAGTGTAGTTCTGCTGGGAAATTTTGGAAATGATGTAAAACAGTTGTCTCACAGTTATCCATCTCAGTCAAGAGGGTGAGGGAGCTGGGGTGTTTATACACCGGTTCCCATCAGTCATTGATTGAGGTCTGTTCCCAAGGGGCTTTCATTTCCCAGTACCTCTGACTTACTGCTTACCCAAGAAAAGCTGGTTCTGACAGCTAATGAAATCCATCAGGCAAAGGGTGCTGGGGCAGGCAGCTGGAATTCAGATTAACATGTGAACAAATGGCAAGTGGCTAAAGGACTCCAGGCAAGGCACTGACAGGTCCTGCTGCCATTTGTAAGCAACCCATGATTAGTTAGTTCTAATCGCTGGCTGGTGTTCAGACCTCCTTGAGTGGCAGAGCTTTCATTATTCATTGGCCTCCTCCTACCATGCCTGCAAATACTTGAATAAAAAAAAAATTAGGGGTGCCTGGGTGGCTCAGTTGGTTAAGCGACTGCCTTCAGCTCAGGTCACGATCCTGGAGACCCAGGATCGAGCCCCGCATCGGGCTCTCTGCTCGGCAGGAAGCCTGTTTCTCCCTCTCTCACTCCCCCTGCTTGTGTTCCCTCTCTAGCTGTGTTTCTCTCTGTCAAATAAATAAATAAAATCTTTAACATCTGTAAAGAGTTTTCCTCTTGCCGAATAGAAATTCTCCCCAATCAACCTCCGAGTCTCCTTCTCCTCCGCCCCTGTGTCCTCAATTCCACTTTCTGTCTCTGTGAACATGACCACTCTAGAAATCTCATATAAAAGGAATCATATAATATTTGTTCTTTTGTAACTAGCTTCTTTCAGTGATAACGTATCTTTAAGATTAATCCATGTTGTAGAGTGTGTCAGAATTTCCATTCCTGTTAAAAGCTGAATAATTTTCCATTGAAAATGAGACCACATTTTGTTTATCCATTCACCCATCACTGGACACTTGGGGTGCTTCCACTCCTTGCTTATTGCCAACAGTGCTGCTGTGAATATGGGTGAACAGATACCTGTCGCTGCCCTTGCTTTCAGTTGTTTGGATATATAACCAGATGTGGAATTGCTGGATTAAAGTATGGGTTCCCTGCATGAGAAGGAAACATAGTGTGGAAAGCGAATGGGGAAAAGATAAGTCTGCTAAAAAAGGAAATAAATTGATCATACGTTTCTGAAGTCTGGGTTCATCAGTTCCCAGTTTACAGTCAAATCTGAGAGTTTTTGGAGTATAAAGCACATCTGCGAATGGTACATAATCGCCACAGTGCTGTGTTCTAAAAACAGTTTTATTTGTCTCTTCCTTTGCTTTTTGATAAAGAGCTTTGTTTATAAAGTTCCCGTCTTCTGAAGTTCTCGAAAGACCTCAAGTGAGCTGTTCTCATAAATGAAGGCAAAAACATTGGCTGGCAAACGCTATGACTGACAACATCTTTTTTTAGTTACCTGAGCTCTATGCCTTAATTCTCTACCACTTTCCATTGTCCCTTGGTTTCCCAGAGTTTTGCTGCAAACTGCTGTTTAGCAAAGAGAAGCCAAATTCAGACTTAGGCCAAACCCTAGCTGCAGTCTGTTTCTTTTTGTTGTTGGTACCAGCATCACAGCCCACCTGGCCAGACCTGCCAAGTTTTTTGGATTTCCTAGAGGAGGTTTTTATTCTGTCTGCTTGTCTGCACTTGTATACAAAACCTGTAATTATATAATAGGTGAACTTACTGGTGTGCTATTGTGCTTTCTTTTCTTTTTTTAAACCAGCTGAATTGGTCCTTTTTATATTTTGAGCCTATTGTTACCTTTGTAACTGTTACAGGTTCCTTCCCCCTGGCTTCTGATGCTTTAGCCTTTATGCCAGCAACTAAATATTTACGTAAAAAATATTTAAAATAATTTGTCTTTCAGTGAAATTTTAAAACTTGTATATTTCTAGCTGTAATTTGAATGTTTTAATGTTACAACTACAAATGACTGTTGGTGAAAGAATTTTGTTCTTACAATATGTTATCCTATTTTTAGACAAGAAAGAGCACCTATGAAAGTCATTAAGTATACATATTTAATTCCTTGACTTAAAAAATTTCTGACGTTCCTAATCTGTTTAATTCAGTAAATGTTTTACAGTTAATACATTCACACAGAACTTTTGGAATAGTTATACAAAATACATGAAACTTAGAGTGAAATATATGCTTGTTAAAATTTGCTCATTGATCCAAAAGCTGACATTTAAAAAAAAAATAGAGCAAATGATATTCCGTTCTTGATTTCATGATACTATTCATTCCCATCTTCAGTCTTCAGTATAGTGGTCTCTCCTTCAAGCTTGTTCATTTTGTGGAGGCTAACACAAAGCTCTTCATGTCTAGTGGACTGTCTTTTCCCTAAGATCAATGGAACATTTTGTCATAGAGCTACTTTCCTACTCTTTTTGGTGCTTTTTGCCAAAATGGCAAGCTTGAAGAGAGATGGATGGAATCTGACTCTTTTCTGGCTCTTGACTCAGCAGATGGTGAACTTGAAACACTTAGAACAGTGTTTAGAATCCTCTTAGCCTCAAATTATTGGTTGTTGTGGGGAACGCTGTGTATCAAATCTAAACAGATTACCAAGTAATTCTGTATTGGTGTTTGGTGGGGAAGCTACAGGACAGCTGTTTCATGGAACAGTAAATAAACTACTTCAGTAAGAACTGAACATTAAGTTTTTATCTATGAGTATGTGTCTTATGAGTTAGAACTTGTGGACAGCCAAAACTAATCACTCGTGTACTGTGGTCTTTTTACCAATACTCATTCTTCTATGAACCACCTTATCCATTATTCCTGTTGCAGCAGGAATCTTTCTTTATATCTCTGTGATGGGAAGTAAGAACCCATGTGACTCATTGACCAGAGAAGTAAATCAAGTAGACCTTTTTGACTTCCACTAAAACAGAGAATGTTACTGAAAATCATTCAGATAGACTTTTTCAAGTAGAAATTTTCAGTGCAAGGTAGTCAGGAACTCACATAAATGAAGAAATTTTATATTGTATATACACAAGTAAATATAAACATAAGTAGGACTTGGATGGACTCTACAAGCCAGAATGACAGCGTGGTGGGAGATAAAAGCAAACCACAGTGTGAAAGGATATAGTCATAGATGTCCTCAGAGACTGACCAGGTCCATTTTGAGCCATTTGTCCCAGTACTACAGTGAAGAAGGAAAATATGGTTCCCCTTTTAGACAACCAGTGTTTCTTAATAAAATAGCAGAAGTAGGTATGTAAGAGGCAAAGGGGAATCCCAGTTGCAAGGAGCAAGGAGACTGATCTCAGAGAACGAGAAAATTGTACAACTAATTTGTCAGGTATGGAGGCACAAATACCTTCAGTTTGATTTAACAAATATGTGTATAGCCCTTTACCCTAAGCAAGCATAGCATTTGGCCATAGCGGGGATTCTAGTATTAAACATTAATATGTGAACCCAGAGCTGATCATTTGAATGCAATTTAATTCCCTTCATGGATTCAGGCAGCTCACCTTCATACCCGAGAATGCGCACTAAGGAGCAGTCCTGGGTAGTCAAAAAGGAAACTAACTGTGAGATCTAGTTTTGGCTCTGACTCAACCTGTGTGACACCTCTGGTTTAATTCAATAGTGTTAAAGCATTTCTTTTTCAGGTCTTAGTACCTTCTTCTCAGCTATCTTATCTGGAACCCTAGTATATAAAAACAGGTTAAAAAGAAACCCATTAGCTCTAATTGAGCTGAGGGAAGAATCCCAGAGTCCAACCCACAGAACCACCTTCTTATGCCCTTTCCCACTTGCTCATGACCTGTACTGGACACGAGGATTTTGCAGAAAACAGTGTACAAAAAGGACATACCATCTGTGTTTCCCAAAGATACTTCTACCTCATAATATCCAATATCATTTATATAGTTAACATCCTTTTTATCTGGGTCTTCTCCCTCCCATTTTAATGCCCTCTGTTGCATGTTATGACTCTCAAAAGCAACAGAAATATGACTCCAAACAGTCAGATGTGATATATTTTTTAGAATAAGGATTTGTTCCCAATAGTCTCATTCCAAATCTGGAATAGAAAATGGGAAGTTCTTCCTTGTGTATCTCCATGTCCTTTCTTTTGTAGAGCTGTTGCTACCAGCTGTCTTTCCCCATCTCCACTATTAATTGCACATCTCCACTATTAAATTCAGATCAACACCAAAAGGTCTCTTTTTCTGAGTAGGGCAAAGAATCTACCTTCCAAGGTAAGGAAAGAGAAGAAGAGTGCAATCATTATATTTTTTTCTCCCTGTCACATAGCAACATAGAATAACATGGGATTAAGTGTCATCCTGAGTAAATAATATTCTTACAGACCATTGGGGAAAATATGCTCTTACTGGACTTAACCTCCACCTCTGGGCTTCTGTACAATTTTATTTTATTTTTAAGACACTTGATATTTGGTTTGAAAGATAATTTAGGGATAAACTTGTCTTATTTTCCTATTATATTGCAAAGTACTTAAGGGTAGGAACTTTTCCATGCACATCTCTGAATCTTTTATGAGGCTATATATATCACCCAGTAGAATGTAGTTATTTTAGGAAATTTGTGGTGAAGTGAATTGAGAAAAATATAGAGTTACTCTCCCAAATAGAGGTTGGCAAACTCTAGGCCATGTGTCAAATCCAGCTCCTCATTTGTTTTTGTAAATAAAGTTTTATTGGAATACAGCCAGGCTACTTTTTAATCTATTTTTTGTGGCTGTTTTCATGCAGTAACAGCAGATTTAACTAGGTGTAAAAAGGTCATATGGCACACAAAACCAAAAATTTTTCCTTTCTGACCTGTTATGAGAAATAGTTTCTCAACTTGTGATCTAAACCCAGGTGAATGAATATACATGAAAATATTTTATTGAGATATATTTTTGTCTTTGTTAATTTTAATCCATAAAGTTTCATAAACTTGCTACTTATGTTTCAGTTACTGGCAAATAGTCAACTCATTCATTTCAAGTAGATATGAAGTCAATTTACCCATGCTAATTAATTATTCCTTACTGTCTTCTAACTTGTTAACTATGCAAATGCAAAAGAATTTGTTATGCCCTTCCAAGTCATATTAGTCAAAACTTTTCTAGTTTTATGTAATAAAAGACAAACTCAAACTAGCCCCCTTAAAAAAAAAGTAAACTAAAATGTGTGGAGGAGAAAGTGATTACCTCATGCAACTAAGAAGTTAAATGTTAAATTGACTTCAGGAAGGGCTGGATTCAGAGGCTCAAAGATGGTGCCAGGGCTTGCGCTCTCACCAGATATTAGTACAGCTAGATTTTTTTTCATATTTGCTTTTTTCTTTTTGGCCAGATGATCCAGATCCTCTCACACTAAAGAAGGCTGCTGCCAACAACATTATAATCTGACTGGTTCTATAACTATAGCTTGTTATTCAAATGGAAGAGAAACTTCTTCCATTATCATCTCTCCTGATATCTGGATTAAATCTGTAAAAGGGCTCAACCTGTCTTAGTCATGTGTCAACCATTGTGGCCAAAAAGATGAGATCCCCTAGGATTGATCCATCCTGGGTCAACGTTCAGCTCTATGGTCATTGGGCTCTATAACTGATAGTTCCACAAAACAAGGGCAGTGTGGATAATGGCCAATGCCCCAATGGAAAGCCACTTTAAAAATAAAAAAATGGTATCTATAGAAATATTACAATTATTATTAAGATTATTATGATGTCTATAGAAATATTATATCAGAATTTTAGTGAAGGAGACTAGATTTTACAACCCCCAGACTGAGTAAAGATGATTTTACTCTTCATTTCCTTTCTTACATCATCTTTCTTCTCCTCCTCCTCCTTCACCATCATCACATTTTTATTCTATTTAACATGTAGCTCCATAAAACTTCATAATGCCCTTTTAGCTTCTTTGGAAGCAGATTCATTGTTCAAAACTTCTGCCCATGCCCCCATTTGCATCAAAACTTATGACTTATGCTCAATGATTCTACTTGTTCTCTTCTCTTGTTGGTTTTGCATTTAATGAGTTTACATATCTAAAGTTGGGATTTACTCATCTGTGAAGTTGGCCAGAAAATGTGAAATTTCAACAACTGAGTGGTTAAGATGGGACTTTTTCAAAGTGAGACTAAGGACTGCAATGAACAGAAGAAATGTCAGAGTGCAGAGATGGGACTGATTGTGTGTGTGTGTGTGTGTGTGGTGATGGAGTCACTAGAGTCTCATATACCTCTTCATGTCCCCTACCACACTTCTACCCAAGAGCAGCTAAACTTTTAGATACTGAAAATTGGTCTCAGAGGATCTCTGAACTGTCTGAATGAACCATTTAGAAATCTTAGTATAGGTTATACTCTCCCTACTTGTCTTATAGCTTGAAGACACTGTGATTTGGATCTAAAATAATTACTGCTATTCAGTGTCATCCACACATAATTAGCCTCAAATTATAATGAATTAACATAGTTTGCCCTGTTCATGAAATGAAGTGATTCTATTACTGTTTTTTTTCATCATGCATACTTAAAATAAAAACACTTGGAACTTCCATCCTGGTAGGTGAAGCCCTCTCTAGAATGTCAGCTCCCCATGAGGGAGAACTAGCAGGGATGGCTACTTAACCATATAGACTGAGTTATAGGGCACAGTCCATGTGGTTCCTAGACTCTGTTTTCTCTGTGGCATTGCATCTATTCACTTTCTTCTCCTCTTGCTCCATCTCTCCTCCCTGTGTATACATAGAAAATGCTCTGGTGTGGCAAAGATTGTAGGTCACTTTGAAAGAATCAAAACCAGAGAGATTCATGTCTTTCCTTATGCTATATACTTGGTGTAAACAGATGTTAATAATGAAAGAATTACATAATAATTCTAAATTTGTTTCTGACAGTGAGAGGAAGAAGGACATTTCAGAGCAGGGCTTTACCTTTTAAATCTCATGCATATACACAGAGAAGCTCCATGAAAATGCAAGTCTTTGAAGCCAGAATTTTCCCACTGTTCTCTGACTGTCCCTTTGGTTTTACTTTTAGCCCTCAACACTTAATCTGATGTTGAGCCCTTAGTGAGAAAATATCCAAATATATGTATGTCTGAAACAGATTGCTCCCAAATAACCTTGGGTTTTCTTTGGCATTGTTATTGCTGAGCCATGAATTTGAAGTTGAAAACGGGGTATTTTCCATGGAAGTTTCTCATGTGTAAAAATCCATCCTAGATATGACCAACACAATCAGAGAAAATAAGTTTATTATTGAAACTCTCGTCTTAATGGATTTTGAAAACCAAAAATGCCTTTTTTTCCTACTCTTAAAGAGAATGGAACAATCCCTTTATTGTCAAACTTGCTTAGAATTTATTTTCCACTCATTATGCATGCCTCCTTTATGTCATCAATACATAATCCATTATATTCCTCTTATCGTATTTGCTCCAACTATTGTCTCCAGATGATGTCAAAGGACATTAGATACCAGAAACTAACTTTGCAGGAGTGAATTAATGTCAGTGTTGAAGGAGTCTATAATCATATGACTAAATGGGCTTTCAGGAGGCCACACAGTATGCTGATGACAGAATCAAGAATGAAACCTAGGAATTCCGATCATTTGTCTTGTGTTCTATCCACAAATGATACTACCTATTCTTAGTATTTAGTAAAGGCTTGATGAAAGCAGTCCATTCACCAGAAGCATAAAACATTCATGTTGGAGTTTTTAAAAAATAATCCAGTGGTAATTTCTTTAGTGATCATACAAAATTCTGGAAGGCAATTGTATGTGTGTATATGATAATACACACACTGTTATTTTATATAGGATGAGATTACTAGAATTGGGCTAATGCATCCAAATTCTCCTTTGAAAGCTTATTTTATTTAGAAGTTAAAGAACCCCAGTTTAAAAAAAAAACATTTATGCCATATATGAAATTACTGCAGTGCAGAATTGGGGCTAAACATATAGACTGACAAGTTTGACCAGAGGTCAAATAGTTTTCCATCAACAATTGACTATTTGACCTTAGGCAAGTATCTATCAGTGATGAGTCTTCTGTTTTTATTTTTATAAAATGAGGGCATTAAGACTGATTTCTAAGCTCATTGTAAAAATTAAGTGAAAGAATGCACTGAAAACATTTAGGACAGAATTTTGGAAAGGTAGCAACCTCAGTGCAATGTAGTTTTTTAGACGTTTCTTAACCCCCTCATAGAAACAATAGAACAACTCCATAGCCACATCAGAACCCCCTAGACAGTATTGGCAATAAGACAAAGTGACAACATATCACCATAACCCCCAAATACAAATGATGATGACAAACCAACAAAAACAAACGTATCCAGCAGTCATCGACATCTGTACAGACGCCAGGAAAGTTTCTGATAACCAAAAAGACCAGAGAGGCATCAACAAAGACTTTTGTGAATATATATATTTGTAGAACTAAGATTACGTGCTCTTTCAATGTAGACACAGTACAACTCTAAAAGAAATGATGTAAGAATTGGAAAGCAATGGCCAAAAACGTACTTACCTGTCCTCAGGAATCCAGTTGGTGATGTGGGATGAAGTCGATGAGTAATTGTGAGATAGTTGTAATTCTATCATTCCCTTTTTCCTCGATAACCAGGAACCTTTGCTTATTTTCTCTTTATTGACTATGTTCTAGGTAAGTGTTATTCACAAATAAAGTAGTGAGTCAAATTGTTGCACTAGTAGTATTTTGAAGGGATGAACATTACAAATTACAGTTCTGTTCTACAGCACTAAGGGAATTTTTCTATATAATTATTTCTTTGTCATATTTTTTCATCTTTACCAATCAGTATCTTGACCTATTAATTTTTTGCAATTCTTTCAAAATTCTCGACTCCCACTTTTTTCCCCTCAAAACTTTCAGAATTTCTGCCTGTCTTTGTGCCTTAAGTACAATTTCACACTTTTGTTCTAGAGTTGGATGTATCTTATATTGAAATATTCTATTTTTTTCCCCGCCTAGCCATGAGACAGGGGGAGTGACCAGCAAAACTTTGGGGAAGAAGTAGGTGGAAGATTGGAAATGACATTCTCAAGTACTTGTATTATAGTGCTAATCTGAGTTAGGAAGTAGGAGGGGGGAAAAAGAGAAAAGAGGTGGAAGTCACTGTCTCCTTTAGTCTGAAACCCCTTAGGGTGGAAAGCACATTATTTTTCATGCCTTATGCGGAGTCAAGCATATTGTCAATACTCAACAACAATAAATAATTTGCCATATTGAATTTACATACTTAATTCACCATATGTGGAAATTAAAAATGTGCCTCTGAAAATAAGTTCTCAAAGACAGTCTTTGATATGTTCTGATAGCAGTGGTAAGTCACAGCATTTTATGCAGAATTTTAGCTCAGTTAAATGTACCATTTTACCCTTTCATTATATCATAAGTTCCCTTTTTAATATTTTAAAATAAATGCCTACAAACTGAAAGTCTTATTCTATTTAGAAGCTCTATACACACATCTATCCCCACACAGATATGGATATGGTTCTACCTAGCTATTTATCTATATATAATATATAAAGCAATTATTCCCTAGTAAATTTGTACATTTCATTTTCCAATACAGTATATCCACTTTAATCACATACTTTCTAATCTTTTTGCCTCCTAGTCTCAGATTTGTGAATTCAAATTTCCTTCCCTTTGTCTGTATTTAAAAATAATAATAATCATTTTACATCTATTACAAATAACAATACCTAGTCCCTGATTGAATGCTAACATTGTAATTCATTCTCAGGGTTCGGCTGCCATTCATTCATACCTCGAGCTGTGCTCTCATTATGTATGACATCAGCAGAAACTCTCAATTCAATTGCAGTCTTTTATTTAATTAGGGACTATGTATTATTTGGTTTGTAGTATCCAGAATTAAAAATAGCCCCTTCCACTGTGTAATGGGAAAGGAAGAAAACTTTGAATATATATTCTAATTGATATTTTTAATACTTACTCTAAAAGCAATCAAAACTTATGTTAAATATTAATTATAATATTTTTCGGCTTTTGTGCACCTTGATTTATTGCTGCCCTTTTGGGTTCACTTTTAATTACATTACAGGAAAACAAAGGATATTTTTATCGGAAGAGTTATTTGGCATAGACAATACTTTCAATGGTGATGGTTATACTGAACTTTATATTAAACTTAATTTTCAAAAGCATATTTAACACAGTTTGCCAGGCTTTTTAAAAATTATTTTTCCTTCCTTTAACAACATGCCTCTCGGGTCTCTATATTAGAAATCGGGGACAAAGCTCATAAAGGAACAAAGACCCCAAATCAGGGATGGTCTTTTAAAAGAGGTACAGTTTCAAAGACTCCTAAAGATATAAATCAAAGTGCTTTTGAATACAGAGAGCATTCTAAAAGAATATTGAACTGTTTGCTTAAAATCTCACATTATTTCCTGCTTTTTAAACCCTGTTCCTTTTTGAAGGCTAGCACCAGATAGGGACAAAAGGAATATTTTCATGCAAAAATCAGGGCCAGGTACAGAGGCACAGTCAGAGTCTATTTCAAGTGGGGACAGGAATTTAATTCAAGTTATTCTCCTCTTTATTCCACATTTAACAGATTTGAAGGATTTCTCCACCTCTCTGACACTTGTGCAGACATCACTAGGTACTGTTTGCACCAATGGCAGACACCGGGAAATCTTGGTGTGGAATTTTTAGTCCACTTGGAACGGATTCTGAAAACACGGGATAGTGGAAACATGTCTGCCCAAGAAGGTGGGGGCTTTATGTTTCTTGAAATCACCTTTTCAGTCCCTGCTTGGGGAAAAAAAAAAAATCCTCTTTCTCTTTCTAAAAAGAATCATGTTATCCACAGGTGGGCATTAACCTAGTTACTATTTTTAAAAATAAAAAAACAAATCTTCATACTGTAAAGGAAGACAGAGCTTTGACTTACCTTGCTCTAGATGTATGGTTCTTTTATTTATTTTTTTTAATGTAGTATTTCTAGCAGTACAAATACCAAAAATAACTAACTGATCATTCTGTAACAGATTTTACTTTCCAAAACCTATGACCAAATACAAGGCTTAAGCCCCTATGATGTGTGTGTTTCATTAAGAAAGTGAAATGCCATACTTCTGAGTAGAGCAGGTATCTGTGATTTTTCATGTTTCCATAGCAACATGTAATTTTTATTGAACTGCGGAATAAATAGGCAAATAAAACATACATAAAATATTAATGGTGTTGGGTCTGTTGTCCAGGGACTTTCCTAACGTATGGTCACTAGTGGTTCTTTCTAACTCCTGTAGCCATTTTGTTTTTTAATTACAGCATATTCTTATTTCGGCTTCTTCAATCTTCATCTAATGCATGAAGTTTATTTTTAATGTGCTTTCCAAACGCCACTTCATAGTATACATACCGGAGAATACTGACGATGTAACATGAGCACAGAAATGAAAAATGTTTTCTACATTACTCTAAGGGGAGTTACGTGATTTGTTCTGTCTTACCACTTTTTGACTAATTTTTACAAGTTATTGACAATGATTTATGTTCAGTGTTTAAAATATATAATACTAGGAGAAAATAACAGATTTAAATAAGAATGATCACATTTGAGAATACAATTTATTTACAAAATAGGCATTCCTACGATATAAGCTAGAAAGAAAAAGGAAATGGAATCAATTAAATTATTCATTTGAGCTTGAAAAAAAGAAAAATAAAAAGTGAGATTGATCTAATATCCACATATTTTATAGAAGTGATTATTATAGTACTCTGCTGTCTGTATCGTTTCAGCTTTATAAACACGTACTGAGAGCGAACTTAATGCTCAGTATTGCACCAATTATTAAAAACTAGGTTTCTGACCTTCAGTTACAGCCTTAAGAGAAAAGGCTAATTATTAAGGTTAATAGTAATTCTTGATAAAATAATAAGAAAAAAATATCTGAAAATTAAGTTTAGTGTCAGGAAACAATAAATCTTTATCCTTACCTCATAAGTTATAGAAAAATAAATTCTGAATTGATCAGACTAAATCTTGCAAAATGAAATTATTAACATACTAAATAAAAATATAGACCTTTAAAAATATTTATATGACTTTTTTATTATACACTAAAGGGAAGGGGATGGGAAAGACCTTTCTGTATATGACAGGAAATTCAGAAACCATTTAAAAATGATCAGTATTGCATAAATACAAAAAAAATCCATGTAGCAAAAGAATGTCATAAAAATATCAAAAGAAAATATATTTGGAAGTGTTTTTCCCACATGTATTTTAAAAGAATTAATTTTTAATAGATATTATGTTTCTAAAATCTATATAGTAATTAACATAATAGGAAAATGGACAAAAGAAAAAATACAACTATCACTAAAAAGTTTGAGAAAATTCTCTCATTATAGGCTTCATAAGATAAATGCAAAGTAATGAAACACCATTTCACCTAGTATATTGGTCAAAAAAAAGTTTTATAACCAACTTATTAGCAAAGGTATGAATGTAAGTTGTTATAAACATTATAAGGATCAAAGTACAGTTTGTTATAATATCATTGAAGTGCAATTTAGCAATACCTTCCCAGAAATGCAATAACCCTTTATTTCTAGGACATTCTCACTTATGAGCAAAATGCATGGTACTCATTGTAGCACTACTTATATATAAAAGTGAGAACAACCCAAGTATCCATCTGTAGAAGACACAATAAATGTATTTCAGTACATACAATGGAATACCATGCAGTCATTTGGAGAATGAAACATCTCTGTGAGTACAAATAAAGAGTCGCATCCAAGAATATTTATTAAGGGGCTCCTGGGTAGCACAGTTGGTTGAGCATCCAGCACAGGCCGTGATAGAGCCCTCAGTTGGTTCCAGGTTCAGTGTGGAGTCTGCCTTAGATTCTCTCTGTCCTCTCCCTCCACCCCTCCTGCTCGTGCCCTCTGTGCCTCAAATAAATAAATATTTTTTAAGAGAATAAAAAAAAAGAATATTGTTAAATGAAAACAGCTAGGTACAGAATAGTGTTATAGTAAACTCCCATTTGTATTAAAAAAAAGGAAAATACATACATACATACATACATGCTACCACATACATAGATTATCACTAAACTTACACAAAGAAAATTTGTTATCCCAGAAGAGATGAGTTTGTTAGGGATTAGATAACAAGTTATTTATCACTGTATATTCTTTTGTATATTTTGAATTTTGTGCAAGCATTTATTGTGCCTATATAATTAACTTTTGTTTTTAAAGAAAAGGTATTAATTTAAGACAATACGAGGACAAAGTACAAAAAATGTGTTGAATGCTAGGAAAATTTTAATTAACAAATGACTACCTTGTCATGCCATTCAGGAAAAATTTAGAATTAAGGGGTTTTGGGCTAGACTTGAACCTAAAATTGAGATCAGAAAGTATTACCATGAACTAAAATGGTCATAATCATATCCATATGATACAAGCTTATGGCTACATCCTTCAGGCAAGTGTGAGATAAGGAGCCTACAAAGAGGCAGGGATTGTGGAAATAGAGAATAAGAGTGGAATGAACAATGAAATTAAATTTTGTCTGTTTTGCAGTGAAAGCAAAATAATGTGTTTATAGGAGTTCAGAACAAATATTCAAATGATATGGTAGAAAGTACCATGTTCCTAATGATTATGTTACAAAAATACCCTTTTTTACATAAATTCTTAGATAAGGAGAAGCAGTGTGATGTATTAGAAAAGACTGTGAACAGAATTTAGGAGACAGTCTGGTTCTTGTTCTGCCATTAATTAGCAAGGTAACCTTGAGAAGGTCACATTGTATCTCCAGGCCTCAATTATATTATCTGTTATATAAAGGGGGAAGATGCAATAGATTCATGGTTCCACAAGCATTTTTTTTTAATCTGAGGAATATATATATTTTTTCAAATAAAATGTGAGTGCAAACCCATGAACCTGATAAAAGCAGGGCAATTTTGTATAAAGCAGGAAGGGGTGCCCCCACAGCCCCCCTCTCTTTCTTTCCCATTATGGCCCTCTTTAATGGAACAAAATCAAAGCTCTGGGAACCAACAAAGTTCAATTTAAAACTATTAACTAGGGGATTCCCCAAGTCCCTTTTCATGAAAACATTTCCTAATTCTGGGGAGGTAATTGATTCATAGGTTTGATCATATTGTGAAATGTGATACATTTCCTACAAAAATATTTGCAAAAAAATAATGGTGCTAGCAGAAGGCTGTGCAAGGAGTAATTATTTCAACAAAGATTTATTAAGTGTCTTTTCTGTACTTGATGCCTTCTCCCCATAGCATTGCAAGACACAGAGCTGGCTAGCATGCAGTCCTGCCCTCTCTGAGTCTCATAATCTATTGAAGTTTTTAAAAATTTGCTTAGGGTTGTCTGAGATTTTTGAATATTTACACTGATGTCTTTTATTTGTTTGGGAACTTTTCCACTGTCTTTCTCCTTTTCTCCTGAGACTCCATTTCCATGTATGATAGTACTGTTGACTAACTCACATATCTCTTGCGCTCTTTTTTGTTTTTTCCATCTTTTTTTCTTATTGTGTTCCAGTTTAAATGTCTATTATTGACCTGTCTTCAGTTTCCCAATACTGTCTTCCACTGATTTCCTTAATTCACGTATTGTATTTTTAGTGCTAAGCTGTCCATTTTAATTATTCGTATAGGTGCAAGTTTGTCTTTTGAAATTATGCTCCCTTTATTTTACCCATCATTTTATCTCTTTCTGTAAACATATAAATCATAGCTATTTTAATGATCTGTTTCAGTATCTGGATTATCTGTGGGTTTATTTCTATGGTCTGTTTTTGCTCTTGGTTGTTGATTATGGCCATTCTGCTTCTTGGATATAATCGTTTTTTACTGAATATAAGACATTGTGGATAAAAACTTAAGAGACTTCAAATGTTAACTTCCACAAAAGAAGTCTATATTTTCTTCTGCTTAGGCAAATACTATGAGGGGCTGATTGACTAAATGAAATCAGGGATCAGCTGGATTGGGGCTGGGCTGTAGCTTTTGCAAATCTATGTATCTCTGTGGAAGAGTCAATTTTGCCCTTCAAAAATCTTCAACTTAACTCTTTGGCCTTTGACCTCATGCAGCTTCACACTGTAGTAATACATTTACTTCACACTGTAGTAAGCCATATAGTAAAGCCAAGCCCCTAAGTGTCCAACTTATTTGTCAGTGACACACAAATATAAAAAAATCATATACTTTTTTATCTCCAAGAGAACCTTTCTGGAATATTGGCTTCAGCTGCATCTAGAATCAGTAAATGTACCCATGCAATATCAGTTGTAAATCTTTAGTGCTAATCCGTCCCTCCTTTGAGGGCTCTTGTCAGGTCTTTTCCTCCAAAAGATCTTTATTTCATCAGTCTTCAAAATTATGGAATTGTTCATGCTCCCTTTTGCAATCATTTGGTTCATTCCTTTAGTTTTTTACACAGCATGAGAGTAATCAATTCATGTAGAAATGGGCTTTTGTTTCAAAAGCCCTCAAATCTCCAACTTTTATTATTCTATCTTCATTGTACTACTAAAAAGTTTTCTTTCTCTCCTTCTTTCTCTAGTGGCCTTCTGCTTGCACTAGAATCTCATTCTTGTGCCCAACATGATAAATGCTTTCAGGGAAAATATTGCTCAGCTTATCAACTCACCTACTGGTTCCCCTCCCTCTTACGTTGTAGTCTATCTGATTTTTGTTGCTTTCTGATGCCTGTAAAAATATAACATTTGAAATTTACCCAGCTTTGTCTAATATTCATTTCCTACTACATACTATTCAGAAACAGAAGCTCACAATGAAAATTTTTAGGAACCTTAAAATCTAAACAGTATGAAGCTAATTTTTAAAATGTAATATGTATCATACTGTTCTTGTTCTTATATCTGAACAGCTGTTTCTGAGTTTTCCTCTAAATAGTTTGTAAAACCATAGGAGAGTCTCTGGTTATGTAATGTAAGAAGTCATTAACAAATACGCTAATTACTCAGGTTAAAATTTCATAGACACACACACACACTCGCACACACACTCGCACACACACACACACAATATTCTCTAGTAACTTTAGCCAGGAAGAGCAGAATTTTCTGAAACACATTACACCTTATTTTTTTAAAGAATAATATAAGAGAAAGTTGAATAAAATGTTAAATTAGATATTAATTTTCTAGTGTTTAGAAATAATCATGCAATAACCACAAGTAGTACCTTGAGGGAAAATAAATAGTTTCTATTGGTGTATGTATAGACTATAATAAGTATAATCTTATATTATGCTTTGAAATCATAAGCCACTAGTGTTACTATCATTTTTTTCAACTCCCAGAATATATCAACATTCATTTTACATTATTTCTTCAATTAACTCCAGGATATCCATCATGCTAAAATTTTTAGAAAGCCTGGAGGGCTTAAGAAATTGTGTGTATGTGTGTGTAAGAGTGTACTTAAGAAATGAATTTAGTTTGCATACCTTGGATTACTGGGGATTTATTTTGTTCTTTCTTTTGTTCTTGGTTTTCTTATATTTTAATCAGAGTCATATTTGTAAAGCAATTTAAAACTAGATTAAAATTTAACCTGCAAAAGGGTTGCTTGAGAAATAAATTAATTCTCTCTGCCATTCTATTTTGCTCTTGCCCCTTAACCTCATGGGCCTGAAATAAGCCAAAGGACCCCTTGTAGTCATTTTCTTTCATTTGGCATTCACTAAAACAGTGTATCCCAGAGCATCATTGCTGCATCAGAGTTATCTAAGCTAGATTATTAAAAACAATCAGGTTCTTGGGTTCTGTCTCAGACAGGAATCATTGAAGATAGTTCTCAAAATTTTGCATTTTATTTGCACATCGATGCATACTATAGCTGAACAGGGTAAGTATTCCGTAAAAATAGCATAACACAGCATAATCATTGACTACCTTATTGTTCAACTGAAGACTCATTACCCTGGGTATAGTGGAAATATATATATATATATATATATATATAATGGAAATTATAATACCAATAGCAGCTTCCTCTATAGGTACTGGTGAGGAACCTGTCTTATTTGCCTCCTCCTATCTGTATTCTTCTCTGGGAGCTTTCTCAGCAGCTACCCATGTCCCATTATGGAGATCTCACTAGAAGCTCTTCCACTTCTTATCTTCTTTATTCAATAGTCCAGGGCAGTCAGCAATATCTATGCATATGTCTTAACTTTTGAACTTCTCTGCTTGGGATCAAACCTGGAAGAAAATGCATAGCTGAAATTGGACATATCATTTTCCCACATGCCATACTCGTGATATGTGGTCACTGTGGTCAGAGTAAAGTTTTTTTTCCCAGGTCTCTCCAAACAGGAAAACTCAAGACACAGCAGGAAAAGTCCATAGTGAATCTTCTTCATTCTTACCATTCTTTCAACTCTGGATAATCGTAGGCAAGTGATAAGCATTGGAGATAGGAGCAAAACTCAATCCCTCTTGTTTGGCATCCAGAGCAACAATTAAGAACAAAGGATTTATAGTAAAGCTCCCTAGATTCATATTTTCCTTCATGACCTTAGCTATGTCGCTTAACTTCATTAAGACCCCACATCTGCATCTATAAAATGGAGGAAAACAATAGACCATGATCCCTCCAAATGTCTTTGTAAACGTTTTATTGAGGTATCATATATTCAGAAAAGTACACAGATCGTAAGTACAGAGCTCAGTGAGCTTTTTACAAAGAAAATACATTCATGTACCCAGCTTTCAGATTAAGAAACAAAATCATGTAACTCTTACCTACCCTATTTTGGTCAATATTATTTTACAATTTTTGGTCAATAGCAGTTCACCAAGGTTCACCTCTTTCATGACTACTAGCCTCATTGATCAGTGTTACCTATTTTTTACTTTATATATATATATAAAATCTTACAATATGGTCTCTTTTGAGTCTGACTTCTTTCAACATTATGTTTGGAAAGATCATACTTACTGTTGCATGTAGCTATAGTTTGTTGTTGAGTTGTTTCCTTTTGTGAATATACCCCAATTTATTATGTATTCTATTGTTGATAGGTCTTTGTTTACTTTCTAGTTTGGGCTACTTTGAATATTTTGCCATAGATATTCTTATACATGCTTTTAGTAAATACATGTACACATTTCCATTGGGTTTATACTTAGGGATGAAACTGCTGGGTTGTGTAGAGTATGCATATAGTCAACTTTAGGGGATTGAACAAATAACTTTCCAATGTGGTTATTGGAAGTTCCACTGGTTCTACATTACCACCAACAGTGGCCGCCATTGTCTTCCACCACCCCCATTCTGACAGTTCGAGGTATTGTCTTAAGGTTTTCCTATTCTTTCCTCTAATGACTAATGCAGTAGAAAGCCTTTCACAAGGTCTTATGTGGCTCTTAGGGAGAATTTAAAGATACAATGCATGTTAAACTCTTTGCACAGTGCCTGGCACATAGCAAGTACTCAATAAAACCAGGCATTCTTCTTAATATACCTTTGCCTCTTTGATTGCAATGAAGAACCATGGTGTGATCTCAATATTGCACATACCTCCCTTTTAAAAACTATTGTTCTTTTCCTCTTTGGGTTGCTGTAGCAAAAATAACCATAGAAAACTAGACAAATCATAAAAGAGAATGTTAGTAAAACAAGAAAAAATAGTTTTATAGCTCTGTTGTGTTGTTTTTGTTGTTCTTTTTTTTTTTTTTTTACTGGTCTAAGCAACCAAAGTTTATTTTATTGAGTACCATGGAATTAACACAAATGAAATGTAACCTCATTAATCACCATTCATTGATTTACACCTCGCTAATGCAATCATTTAGGAAAGTAGCTGTTAGGTAATGGTATCTCATTATAGTTCTTGTGTAATTTCCAGATAGGAATTATTATCAAGTATGTCAAGTGGGAGTCCTGCATACTAGGTGTGTGATAATGCATGTACTCAAACAATTGTGTAAAATACCACCAGGAAATTTTCTAACTAGCCAATAATGAATAATGTATTTTTCCTTTGCCATGCTTTGAAAGGAATTTACCTTCTTGTATTTGTCATTCAGTCTTGTATTAAAGAGGTTAAATGTAGCAGCCATTTCTGTCCATATTCTACTTCTTTGACTATAGTTAGAGGAGAAAGCAGAGCACAAATTGTGGGCAACAAAGGAAGTAGAGGATTCTGAAGACAGACGACACTGCTATGCAAGTGTCATGGCATCTGTTCAGGAATTTAGAACTAGGAATGACTAGGGACTTCACAATGGCCTCAAATTTTGAGCTGTCTAAACAATGCCAGCAGGCAGTGCCATCCAGCATATAGAAAAGAATATTGATCCCAACAAAGTAGCTTTTATTTTTTTCAGTTATTGAATGGTTTTTGGGTCTTTTGCATGAGTGCCGAGTAGGAAATTGCTACAGACACACTCTGATATATAGATTTGAAACATAATTTAATAAATAAACTCAGTGGTATGTATATACCATAAACTACAAATTACAAATTTTAATTTTTCAACTTCTGAGATTTTTATGAGTTTTGAATATAGTGCACCACATATAACTTGAGTTGTGCAGTAAAGTAGTATTTGAACTGGTTGATCAAGAACTGATTATAAAACTGAAATGCCATTTGAGTCAGCAAATATTTAAGTAGTCATGGACTGGTGCCAGACTATAATTGGTGCTGTGGTAAATACAAGGGCATATATATATATATATATATATATATATATACATACATATACATAAGTTTAAATCAAAGCAAGGTGTGGAGAGTATGATCATAATGAAACTTCCCTGAGCCTATTTGGAGCTTGATTATATGGTTTGGAGTATTGCTTCTTAACAGGATGATTTTACCCTTCATGGGAGATTTGGAGATACCTGGAGATATTGTTGGTTGTCACACCTGGAGAAAAAGGGACTACTGGCATCTAGCAGGTCAAGGCCAAAGATGTGCTCAGCATCCTATAATCCATAGGACATCCCCCACAACAAAGAACTGTCTAGCCCAAAATGTGAATAGCACCGAGGTTGAGAATCCCTGATTTATAGCACTAATCCTTATCGCCAGGGTCCAGAGCAGGACCTGCCACCTAGGAGGTCCATATATATTCAAGAGCACATATTACT